>JAOTRH010308095.1:0-37929 GCA_034768845.1 Heliamphora exappendiculata
TGGCTATCCCTTTCCGTCACGTTAAAATAAAAATATATTATATATATACTCCTTTAAGATGGTAAAACGCTGAATTACTGTATTCAATCGAAATTAAGTAGTTTTATTTATTTATGTACACATATTTTAATTTTTTTGCACGGAGACAAATCCAAAAAATAGCCTTAAGTTCAAGTACGCAAATTATGAAATCACTTGATCAGAAGAATTTTTTTTTAACCATAGCCCACAAAATGCTTCGTCTTCTATTGTACGTAATAATAACCATATTAGTTGTGATACATATTTATATTGTAGAACAAAGATGAAAATGGTGAGAATTTTGTTTTACTGAAGGAAAAACGTCATCAAGGACCGAGAGGAATGCGTATCTTACGATACTGAAGCAAAGGGGTTTTATAATATACCCCGGAGAACCACACTTGCTACAGCATCTTGAAGCAATGATGTTGCCGAAGGTGATTTCTTACGGTGGTAATTATCGCCTCAAATTCAAATGCAGGTTACCTTACAGGCAGGTCCATTCAGTCATTAAGTACAAGATCATGCAGTTAAATGACGATGATACGTTGGGCACAATATTAGGGTTGGCTGAGGTATCCCCGAGAACAGCCTTGAGTTGTACGTAGACATTGAAAGCCCAGCAGTCGACCCACAAACGTTCATGCATGGTCCTGGATCGAGCATGCATGGTCCTGGATCGTATATGCAACTATTGATGCAACCAGGAGACGCGAATTGATCATATTCGGGGGATGCCTTCGGGGGGTATAACCCAGCTACATACACCGACCTGGATGCGTCATTTTTGTTTGAACTGTTAACAGCAGGTAACACCAGTGTAGTGCGTCCGGTGGCAAGAGTGCCTGAAAGAGGGGAGCCATTATCAATTGTGGACACTTTGCTCCATTCGAGTCCAACCGTTAGGCAAGGTATAACTGCCGAGGTAGTGGAGCAATTTGTAATGTACATAGAGCCGAAAGATGACTACGTATTAAATGTCGACAACCGAGGTGCTATGTCGGATTTGGATGAAGACGTAGACACTTTGTTAATGTGTACTGATCAAGATGCTGATATTGATGATGACGAAGACAACTTCGGCCGCGTTGGAGAAGGGACACGCGATGCCATCGAAGTGGTTGGCCCGTCATCTACATCAGCTGACATCCCATTCTTTCAGAATGTTGATATGGAAAATGACGGATCGATTACTTCACGCTATTTTTACGCTCGCGGTAGGATTTGAAATCTAGAAACGGCTGAGCTGTGCAAGGGTATATTGTTCAGAGACAAGAATGACCTCGAGACAGCTGTGAAGCTGCATCACATAAGGAACAACCACGAATTTGAAGTAGTGGATTTGAGGAAAGCAGTTTGGGTGGTACAATGTAAAAATGACTACAGTTGGCGGCTTCATGCGGGGAAAAAGAGTACTCATGGGTACTTTATGATTACTCAATATGCTGGTGATCACCATTGCGTGTACGGGAGGATGAATAGGGACCACCGTAACCTAAACTCCTGATTTATTGCTACATTCATCACAACTGACGTTGCGGTAAGATCAATAACCTTGCATATGATTTACGTCGTTCATCGTACTTAAACCCTTCAACTTTTTACAAAGTTACTATAATTTTGCAGAAAAATCCAGAGATAGCCCTGGCAACAATACTAACAACTGTCAACTCCATCCACAAGTATCAAATATCGTACAAGAAGGCGTGGTTAGCGAGGACGAGAGCGATTGAGATGGTGTTTGGAAACTGGGAGGAGTCATACAGTAAGTTGCCAAAATATATGGCTGCGTTGCAGACGTATAATCCGAGCACTGCCGTGGAATGGAACTTAATCTACCAATCGAACGCCAACTTGGCGGCGTTGAACTATGTGTTCTAGGCATTCAAGCTGTCCATTGATGGGTTCAGACACTGCCCACCTGTCATATGCATAGATGGCATCCATCTCTATGGCAAGTACAAAGAGAAAATACTTATCGCAACCGGAGTCACTGCCGATAAAAAGATGTTCCCGCTGGCCATCTCTATTGTAGATGAGGAGACAGCTGAGAGTTGGTCCTGGTTTATCATCAACCTGAAGAAGCATGTTGTCCTCGACAGGGAGGGGGTAACATTGCTCTCTGATCGCTACGTCACCATAAAAAATGCTATTGCCCAATACTGGGAGAGCCCAGCTGTTTGACCGGTAGTGCATCATAGGTACTATATTCGGCATGTGCAAAGTAACTTCAACGAGAAATTCAAGAACCAGCCACTCAAAAGAGTTTGAGCGAGTCAGTGTGGCAATGGTTGAGTCGTATAGACTCTGTGAAGTGGACTCTTTCCCATGATGGTGGTGCTCGTTGGGGGGTGACGACCACGAATCATGCCGAGGCTTTGAATGGCGTATTGAAAGGAGCTCAGAATATGCCCATCACTGCGTGTGTGGAGACCACTTTTCATCGATTGGTTAAGTATTTAGATCGAATGAGGAGTCGTGCTGGGAACATGATCCAGAATAAAAATGTATATCCAGATTGAGTGAAAGAAAAGATCCTTCGTAACCAGGAGATATGCAATCAGCATGTATTGATACCATTTGACAAGTAAATCATATTTCTATTACATTTGTTGGAGACATATGAAGTTATAATAATGTAATGTACATATTGGCTGTCTGTAATTAACAAGAGGCAGGGGATGTACGAGGTAGTGACGGCAGTTCGACAAGGCAGAGGTCAAAACCGCCACGTAGTCAACATACATAACAGAACATGTGATTGCGGTAAATATGAGATTTACCACTATCCTTGCTCGCACGTGTTTGCTGTTCTTGCTGACCTCGGAGTAGATGGCTTATTTCTTATTGCACCCGAGTATTCGATGTTAACATACTTGTAAGTTTGAAAAACGAGGTTACAACCAATGCCACATGAAGATTATTGGTCGATGCCAAACTTTTCGGTTGTCCTCGCAAACCCGAACCATATAAGGCCTGCAATAGGACGTCCGCAGCATAGCTGAATCCACAATGAGATGGACATGTCACGACAACGTATGTCGAATCATTATGGTATTTGTCAGCAAATAGGGCACGACAGGCAGACATGCCCCAATAGGCCACGATAGGTTGACATGGAAATGACATGCGAACCCTTGTACTGATTCCCCAGTTGATGCTTGTATTGTTGAATATGTGCTTGTAATAGGAGTCATGCTCATTTGTAACATTTTGGTTATATATACTATTCAATATCATGAAAAGAATCATTAATTATTATTATCTATTTTCAATGCTTATTGATACAAGAAAACAAAAGCAAGAAATTTTAGAAAAACAATATTGAAAATCTTAACTTTTGCTAGCCGTTATACTTAAAAATCCAAATAATATAACTGTGTTTTTAGGGTTTGCTATTGACGTGACTCTTCATCTAAGCAGGTGCGAGAAGTTAGAGTAGAGCGCCTCATGACGAACATGACTACTCGGCCATCCTGATATTGATGTGAATGGTCAATAAGGTGCATGACTAGCGATTAACAATCGTCCCTTCTACAAACCACGTGGCAACGCTAGCAATTCTCCAGTCACTCCAAGTTGAAGTCCCTTATAAATAGAAACCGTTATGATTGAGATACACATACCTCTAGCCAATCTAACCAAACCAACAAAACCATCACATGGTGTTGACATATACAGTGCGCGACATAATTGTTGCTATGGGTCGTAGTTTGGTTGATGATGATGACTTTGTATACCCTCTAGATCCTAACCTCCGTACAGTACAAACAGTGTACGTATCATGCGATCTGAGTTACAATATCGAATTATATAATCGGAGGTCCTAGTGCATGACTGACGAGCAGCTGGTGTTTGAATCCCACGACATCTAGGGAAGAACATGCCCACTGATACTACTCAACAGTTGCAGATGGCTTTGCATCGTTTTCGTGAAGAAGTTAATTGCATGCAAATGCGGTTACACAGATTCAATTGTGAACAGACAGCGAGGGAGCGAGAAGAAAAAAGTTTACTGCACGAAGCGTCATTGTACCACAATTGGAGCATGGATGCTACCTTCCAATCAGATATTGAAATGTCGATGATGATGGAAGCACATGATGTGCGCCTGCATTCTATAATGCAGAACAATATTTTATCATGTAAGTCTTACAATTTTAGCGCTGAAAGATGCGAAGAATAATTTTTGAAAACTTGAGATTTTCAAGATAAATTTAACATTTAAAATGTAAAATTGAAAATACTTTTCATAAAATTTATTTAACAAACAAGAAAAAACTCAAAATCCCCAATTATCAAAAATCCCATTTAAAAAAAATATTTATATTAATTTTTTCAAAACAATGTACAGTTAATTTCTCTCATCAAGATTATTTGAAAAAATATTTTTTAAATCAAAATAAAAAAAAAATTCAAAAAATACAAAATTTAGCCAAAAATACCAACTCTTATAAGATTATTTTATCATTTTTTAATTAAAATGAAATAAAAAAAATAAAAAAGAGAAAGAAAATATTATAAGAAGATGAGATAATAAAGAAATATATAGAGATAATAAGACACTGTTTGGGATAACGTATTGTGTATCTTTTTTTTATTAGCTTTTTTCGTCTTTTCTTAACTTTTTATTTTTTTTGGTTTGAATTTTTTGGTTTTTGAATTTGTTATTATAAAACGAGTATATAAGTATAATCGTTTTGGCTAACGTTAAAAAAGTTCACTAAAGATGATATAAAATTTTTAAGTAAATTTTTTTGTCTTATATGAACTTTTTTAATTTTTAGAAAAAGTTTTAAAAATTATCATTATTTGAGCTAATTGAATTTTTTTTACCAAAAATAAAAAAAGACCACAAAAACAAAGCTTTAAAAATGTTATTCCAAAAAATGCCTTTAAATTTGAAAATATTTAAAAATGAAATAAACCAATCACCAAAAAAATGTATTAAACTAACGCTTTTTGAATTTATACATAAAGCGTGTTTGATAAACACACTTTCCTCGAAAAATTAATTTTAACAGAAAACGTATTTATTAAATATATTTTTTTTTATAAAAACTAAATTTATACTGAAAGCGTATTCACTATACACGTTTTTAATAAAAATTAATTTTAAAAAAAATGTGTTTAGCAAACACGTTTTTTGGTAAAACTAAATTTATACTTAAAACGTGTTCACTAAATACGTTTTTAATGAAAATTAATTTTAAAATAAAACATGTCTACTAGACACGTTTTTTATTAAAATTAAATTTATACTGAAAACGTATTTAGTAAACACGCTTTATGTATAAATTTAAAAAACATATTTGTTAAACACATTTTTTTTTTGTTATTTTTATTTTTTTAAGATTAAATTAAAAACGTATTTAATAAATATAATTTCTTTAATAAATACGTTTTTTATAAAACGTGTTTATAACAAACACGTTTTCACCATAATTAAATTTTGAAATTCATATTTTGATAATTAAATTAAAAAATTATCGTATTTGGATAAAAGTGACCACAATCTATCCCCGACGAACATTTTAGTAACTCGGGAAGATCGGAGAAAGCTCCAACACTTTTATCTGACCCCCAGCAAACGCAAGCCGCAATAGCAGCTATGGCCGCTCCAACGGTCCTCTCTTTCTCCTCATCTCATGCTCTCCTTTACCCATCGCTCTCACACCAAAACAACTCACCTCTCCACTCTTCCTTCCGCCGCCGCTCCCTCAAGCTCACCCGTCAATCCCTCTCTCTCTCCGCCGCCTCAAACCCCCTCACCGTCGTCGCCGCCACCAAGAAGGCCGTCGCCGTCACCAAGAAGGCCGTCGCCGTCCTCAAGGGCAACTCCAAAGTCGAAGGCGTCGTCATCCTCACTCAAGAAGACGATGGTCCGTTCTCTTTTTTGCTCTTCCCCTCTGTAATTACGGCGTGAATTCCTAAAATTATACACCACATATATATATATATATGTTTGTATTATATGAATGTGGTTGATTAATGATTAGAAACTGAGAATTGAAAATGGGTGTTTTGCTTTTTTCGATAGGTCCAACGACCGTCAATGTTCGTATTACGGGACTCACTCCGGGACCTCACGGGTTCCATCTGGTGAGTATTATGTAAAATTGTTTATTAATTTTATCTAGTTTCAGTTTCAATTAATATGTGAAGTTATTGAATACTCGCTCCTTTTTTTTTTTTGTTTCCATTCTTTTAATGCTTTGTAGCACGAGTATGGAGATACCACAAATGGGTGTATGTCCACAGGTTGGAGTTGATCATGTTTGAGGCTTAATCCACTAGAAATGTTGGTTATTAATGACTTCTTGATTGATGACAGTTTTGATTTTATAGTTGTTTACTTTATTATTTGAATTTTCCTCAATTGTTATGGGAAAAGGGCCGCACTTTAATCCTAATAATAGGACACATGGTGCTCCTGAGGATGAAATCCGTCACGCGGGCGACCTGGGAAACATAATTGCCAATGCCGATGGTAATTTCATTTTCAATATTTTTTAGAAGTTGTTTGTTTCATTCCATCACACCCGTCATTTTTTATTTTTTATTTTCCAATTTTTGTGTTTTGCTCTTCCCTTGGCATAATTCAGGCGTGGCAGAGGCAACAATTGTGGATAACCAGGTATTGCTTGTTGTTGTTTTTGCTTATGTTCTCAATAGTATTTCTTTAGGGCTCAGCTTCTTCGTTGGCCAATGGCCTATTGTTACTCATTTCCGTTCGGTTGAGATGTGCAGATACCACTTAGCGGACCTAATGCAGTCATTGGCAGAGCATTGGTAGTTCATGAGCTCAAGGATGACCTTGGAAAGGGTAAAAGTTTGTGTTCATTTGTTTGAATTTCTGTTCCAATTTTCTGGGGTATTGTCATCCAGCTTCTTTTGTTAGGCAAAAATGTTTATGTTCACTAGTATGTGTAAAAATATTGCCATCATCTCTTTCATATTGTTGGTATTTTGTGCATTCTTAATCTCTTCTGGTTACCCATTTGTAGGTGGTCATGAACTTAGCCTTACCACTGGCAATGCAGGTGGACGACTGGCGTGTGGTATGAAAATATACCAACTTCTTATTTTGTCTACTTATTTTCCTAGTTTGTTTCTTTGTGGTTTCTTGTTGTTGGTCGGCTTGGAGAGAGAGTCTCCTATTTTCCCCCTCTTAATCGAGCATCCGACATATGAGTGAGTTATGGATTAACCAAACCATTGTATGCTTGTAGCTTGGTGGGAAAAGTGATGGTGTGACATTCAAAGGATAGGATGGGGTTGAGGGTTTATTTTGTCATATGTCAAGGTGGGGAAAAAAAAAAAAAAAGCAATACCTGATAGCTGGCTAACCAAGATTGCCTCTAAAGAACTATGGAGACACAACTTAGAAACTTGTGGAAGATTAGGCTTTTTACATAGCTATCTAAAGGATTTTATGCATTTTTCTACATTGAAAAGATGATCATTATTCATTTGCATTTTGATGTCATGGATTTATGTACTTTGGATGAGCTGGATTAGGGTCTAGAGTAAGACAGATTGCTATATGGCTGCAAGCTTTTCTTAATCTCGGGATATATCTTTCTTTAGTTTGTTATTGTGCAGTGGTGGTGGTATTTTATATGGTTGACATTGTATGGCTATTCACATGGGCATAAAGTTTTGGGACGGGGGTGTTATTTTTGCTTCTATAAGTTGGTATGAAGATTTGCATACCTGTGGATCTTCACACCACTGGTTTTTCATAGCAACTACGTATTTTCAAGAAGGTAGAATTCGATTTAATTTTAGAAAGGGGCAGATGAACTGTTCCACTACTTTTGGGAGAAGAATCTTCAGTTGCATTTGTCGTTGTTGGTGTGTGAATGGCATGGTGATATTGAAGTCATGCGACTTGCTTTCTTGTGTTGCCCCTTTGAGTCTATAGTAAGTTGTTTTCAAGTCTTGCATCTTTCAAGCAATCACCATTTCAGTTCTTTTACTAATAGGCTCTCGAGTGATTATCCAAATATGTTGTCCTTGTTTAGAACCACCAGTGCATTCGATGCTCTAAGCTGATTACATATGAGCAAGCCGCGAAGTCAACAAAAAGCCTTTTTTACCAAACGACTTACCCCTTTTTTAATTTATTTAGCTTTTTAGCTAAAAAAGCAAAAAAAAAAAAAAATCTAAAACCATTGGGATACCAATCAGGCCCACATTTCCAGATCTCTTTCCATTTTCAGTTGTTAACAATGCTCTGCTGATTTGACCTCCCACTTTATTTTGTTAAAGGCTCCATGCATGATGAGAAGTAGCTATTCTGAGATGTCTATGTATCTCCTCCTATCACTTGTATTTGTTTTACTAGCGACACCAAAAGAGTATGCTATTCACAAGTCTGTGAACTTGCGTTTCAACTTTTTTGAGTTAGGAATCCGAGTATGTGATCAAGGAACCTTAGCTAGATCAAAGATGAGTTATTGTTTATCCAATAAGTTTTAAGTAATGGTTGTTTTGTGATGTAAGTTGAGAAATAAAGAGCCTGAAACTACAGAAATTATAGTAAACATTTGTAAACGAATAATTACTTAATTGATTTGTTGTTCAAAGTTCAAAATTTGACCAGAACTATTCATTCTGTGAGTAGAAAATAACTGCCATACCTTTGAACGAAATTTTTTAGTATGATTCTTCAGTCATTGCTTTCTTCATGCCCCTCTTAAGAGTAAGCTTATCCACTTCCTCCTCGTCCTTTCTCATTTTATGTTTCTTCTTGAGTCCTTTGAACCTCATAAAAGCAAGCACTTCTCTGCTCTGAAGGTCCATTATCTAGTCTGTTAATAGTGTATGCTCTTCCAAATTGTGCAAACCAACCCGTTATCATCTTTTTCCACCTCAAATTGTGGAGTTTTATCATTCTAGAAGCACTTGCTACTTGAAGTAGTATTGGTACAATTGAGTCTCCTATTAACTTCCAATTTTGTATTTGCTGGTGGCCCTTGTTGTACATATTAAGTATAACCTGCCCATTTGGATTTTATTTTATTTTTTTCCTGATCATTGCTTCACCATGCTCCCTCTAAATGCCATCTTGCTGCAATATCTGTGTCTTACCGGCAATGAGCGGTTTAATTTTTGACAATTCGTTTATGTTTAATTTGCTTATGAGTTGCTATTGTGCACCCACTTTTGCAGGTGTGGTTGGCTTGACTCCTCCAGTGTAACGACAGATCCTTGTTTGGTATCAATTTGCTGTGCACTGCATCACTTCCCTTGCATGTTCCATATAGAGGTCAACGATACTCAAATCCGAGGGTATGCTTTGAAAATGTGTGGAATTGCAATTTTTAGTGGCTATGCTTGCAGATTAATCGTTCTTTGCGCATTCACTATCCAGTAAATAATAGGTCGGCACGGATATCCTTGAATGCTGTAAAAACTTGGGTGTTGAATGCATTAGTGTTGGATTCTTGGTGTTTACACCAGCTCAGATATGATGTTCTATCTATACTGTGACCACAGTTGTTAAAATCTACTGCCTTTGGTATCTTTCAACTTATTTTCGAAGTGAGTTCTGCACTGGGGAGAAGTCTAGTTGACATATTTGTTGAACTAAGCAGTAAGTTTGCTGATACTATGCACATTTTCACTTCTTCAATATATTTTGCATCTCCATGTAAGGCTGTAAGTCTTAGGTAGACAGACAATTTGCATGGGTATCCAGGATTTGGGGTGTTTGTTCCTGCCTAAACTAAAGCTTTTAGTTTTGTAGTTCAGCAAAAAGGCTAAAAAGTTCAAACAAGTGTGTTTATAATTTTTTACTTATAGCCTGTGACTTTAAATTAATAAACACAAATTTTACTGTTTTAAGTTATAAATTTACAGTTTTAACAAATATTTGCAAATAGTTCGGAATTTTAGCTACAACAACAAACACACCAAATTTCCTAAAGTTGCATTCTCAAGGGGAAGCGCATCACTTGAATCAATGGATGGATGAAAGCCTTGGAGGGAGTGTCTTGGATAGGATAAAGGCACATTAGGACTTGTCCCGATATTCTCTCTTTTAAGGTATGCTTGCTCCTACTATTAACTATTAAACCGCAGCTTAATAACCTTTCTTGCCAGCTTGTTTGGCACAACTACACAACCGTTACCATATGCTTATGAGCCACAAATAACTTACAAAAAGTTTAATGGGTGTTGCTTGTGCTTATTTTTCAGTTTTTAGCTTATAATATAGTAAAAAAAAAAAAAAAAACCCAACTAGATTTGTTTATAGTTTTTAATTCTAAATCAACAAACTAATTTTATTACTTAAAGTTATAAGTTGATAATTTTAACAAATACTTATAGCTTTTAATTTAAGTCTTAGTAACATCTTTTTAGTCATAATTATATATTTTTATTTATAATTTACAAGTTTATAATTTTAACTACACCAAATGCTCCCATATTTTGATACTCTTTTACTTTCACTTTTGGGTAATTAACTTTTACTACGAGGGCATGTTTGGATTGACGGATTGGTTTGGACCAAATTGGATTAAAAAAATGTGGGGTTTACTAATTTCACGCATTCCTATCAAGAGATTAGGACTAATAATTTAATAAATAAGAGATGAATAATACCTAATTGATGATATTAACAATATTAGATTTTTTTTGGTATTATTAGTATCAAGTTTCATATTATATTTTATCCTTATTTAATGGTTAAAAATAATTTTACGGTTTTTATTTTATTATTTATTTTATTATAACTAAATATAAATTAAATTTTTCACTGTACACAGTTTATTTTATAATTTTATAGTATTAAAACAAATACGTGAAACTCACAATATTACGGTGATTTTTGGCATTGTTGAAATTAGTGTAGTTTATATATTATAACTTGTAGTAAAAGTTGTGTGTTTGGTAAATATTGTAACTTATAGCTAAAAAAAAAAAAATTAATTATAAATTGTAGCAGAAGTTGTTGGTGTTTAAAAAAATTTATAATTTATAATTAAAATTAATAGTTTACTAACGGTAATTTTGCCGGACATTCCTGTATCCTTAGTTTATCGACACTAGATCACACACAATTAACATTCTTTAACATGTAGTTTCGGTAGTTGTTGCTTTCTTGTTACTGGCTTGCTTTCATTTTCATCACTTGGTCAAAACAAAATGTAAGGTCTGTTTAGATTGATAAAAACACACAGGAGATACCAACTCCCTTGGGACTTTGGTATCCTTCTATACCTAGCTTAGATGGATTTGGCTGAGTTTTTTTCTTACAAAATAATGTGAGAAAATTGCAAAAAATAAAAATAAAAAAATCTCTTGAACTATAGACTCAATGTCTATTAAATATTTAAATTTAAATTTAATTAATTGAATACTTAAATACGATCGAATTAATACTATGGCGTCATGTGTCGTCAAAACGGACATAATTAGTCGAGGTAACTTAACACTCATTTTGTTAGGACAGTTGATTTTGCCTATTTTTTAGATGTTTATTCCCATTGTATTAATTGATAGAAATTGAATTATTTAAACACTTCATTGATAAATTAAAAGTTTTGATGCATAGTAGATATTAAGTCAATAATTTAATTTTTTTGTTTTTTAATTTGCCCAAATAATATGCACAAAAAAATCAGAGAGCGAGACAGAGGGAGAATATAATACCCTTGGGCCTTGTTTGGTTGCATTTTTTATTTTTTATTTTCTAAAAAAAATATCTAAAAATAAATAAAACACGTTTGTTATTAATTTTCAGGAAACTGTTTTTAAAAAATTGAGTTGAAAAATGACCTAAAAATTAAAAATTTTGAAAATAATTTAAAACTATTTTTGCTTTTTTTTTTGAGTCCTATATCACGAGTACTTGACGTACTAAGAAATAATTCTCAATTTTAACAGTCAAGTACTAAGAAATAATTCTCAATTTTAACGGCCAAATCCATTTTAAAGATGCTCACTAACTTACAATTTTTTTTATTTTTATTTTTTTAAACAGAAAAACCTTAGCTTCTTAGATATGCCAAACAGAGGCTACTTGAGAATACTGTAAATGGGAAAGACATGCATTGAATACGGTACGAGTGCACACGGTATGAATTAAATTAATTTTAAAAAAAATTAAGAATTGAATTGTTCATAACGGTTCTAAATTTTTTAGAACTGTGTCCGAACTGTTTAAGTAATGGAACCGAATCAGAATCGATCCACGACAACAAATTGAACACGGTTCGGTTAACGGTTTTAACCAAAATTCAGTAAAATACATTTCCAAGCAAAATATATTTATAATCAAAATAAATATATTTTGATGATCTAAATCGTTTATTTTATTGTTCTTAATTTAATTATTATTACTATAAAAAATCAAATTAATCGGATATCGTTAACTACCAAACAAATCACATTTGTAATAATAAAATAAATAATAAAATAAACATCATAATTTATTTTTATTAACACAAATGTGATTTGTTAAGGTAGTGAACGATATTCGATCGATTTAATTTTTTACAGTAATAATATATAAATTAATAACAATAAAAAAATGGCTAAGATCATTAATATATATATATATATATATATAATTTAATATTAAGTAAGACTGGTCTGGTTTGATTCGAAACCGTGAAATTAAACAAGAACTGAAAATTGAGAATCGAACCATTCAGAACGATTTTTAGAAATTTTAATCCGAAATTGAACCGTGACAAATAAAAATTAGATCGAACCGTACGGATCAAACCGAATCAGACCTAATTATTAGTTTTTTTAATTTTTTGTGCAGCTGCAGGGGGATTAAGTACTAAATAGGTGCATTGTATCTATCTAGTGCATCTAATTGAACCATTATATTTTGACCTAAAGAAACAAAACTACTAGAAAAACTTGTACCATTTTCAGCTGTGTTAATAATTTTAATATGTGGCATTGTAATTTTAATGTGTGTAGGCTAAGAGCACATGAACCAACAGGGGAAGTGAATTGAATTAGAACATAATGATTTGAAAAACAGTTCGTCCCAAGTCATTAGTCAAAGTTCTTATAAATTAACTAAGATATTATCAAAAAATGATTTGAGAACCCAAATATTTTAAATTATTTGGACATGACAAAAACAAAGAATGGTTCCCGAATTCAGATATTCTCTTTCTTGACACAATAATTTTGAATTCGTACAACGAAATTGAGACAAATAGTCCGATAAAGAAAAGAGACAAATAATTCGATAGATAAAAGATTAGTAATTTTTTATTTTTAGTATTAATAATATTAGACCTTTTAAGTATTATTAGTACTTATCTTTAAATTATTATTATTTTTATCTAACGATAAAAAATAAATCTACAACTTTTATCTTATTATTTATTATACTCTAATCAAACATGAGTTAAAATTTTCATTGTACAATAATTCATTCGAATTCCTCATTATATATAAAAATGAACTTGCTGAACTTATAATATTATTTATCTA
The DNA here is from genome assembly GCA_034768845.1 of Heliamphora exappendiculata. Classification (NCBI taxonomy): domain Eukaryota; kingdom Viridiplantae; phylum Streptophyta; class Magnoliopsida; order Ericales; family Sarraceniaceae; genus Heliamphora; species Heliamphora exappendiculata. The sequence continues at coordinate 13,495 of JAOTRH010308095.1, forward strand.
TTTTATCCTATTTAATCTTTTCAAAAATAACGAACAAGATTTTATAGTTTTATAGGAATGTTAGTCTCCTCAACTTTTTTTTTTTAATGAAAAAAATTATGGAAGGTGAAAATGGTAGACATGTACACTAAAGTGAAAGAAAAGAAAAGAAAAAAAAAATCTTGCATTCATTTGATTAAGATAAAAAATCTACAAGAAAATGATAGAAAAAAAATTAAATTTATAGTTTGATAAGTATGAAAGTTGCAAGAAAGTCCCAATGGAAATAAAATAATTGCAAAACTTATAGGAAAATTTGAAAAATAAAAATAACTGGTTTTTACTCTCACGAGAAAATAAAATTTTCTTGCTTAGTTTGTGAAATATCAAAAACTAAATTGGCAAACTTAAGAAAGTCAAAAAAATTTACTTTTCATTAATTTCTTAGACTATTTTGTTAATTAAACTCCAAACTTATTTTTATTTGTATTTTCTCTATTTTTTTATTACCAACTTGCTAATCAAATTGACCCTAAATGGTGGAATTAACAAATCCACTTTTCCACATCTTCCATAATTAATTATCCAATATTCTTTAATAAATACTAACAAGTATTACAAATAACATCTTCCCTATTACTAATCTATTCTTTAATCTCATAGTATATATTGCAAATTCAATCAAATTCCTTAAAACCCATACTTATTATCAAAATTCTCTAAATTTATTTCATTAATTTCCTTCTGATTGTCAGTTGAAGGAACAAAACCACCACGTCTATTTGATCCACAGCCCCATTAGTTACTTTGGACTGAGTTGTTAGAAAAATGTTAGAATAGAGATTTTGATTTATATTTTATTTTTATTAAAATTCTTCAACAAAAATAACAAACAAGCCTTTTCTTATGAGATTAGTTGAGTAATCATTATTGCAAGCTATAAGATAGCTAGTTTTGGGACCTTTGGAATAAAAGCCAATCTGGGTTTTGTTTCGTTATCAGATTAGTTGAGTAATCTTAATTGCGTGTAATACCATAGCTAGTTTGGGACTTTTTATATAAAACCCTATTGGGCATTGGTTTCATTATTATTCATGACTTGTAGGCATCTGTTATAAGATTAGTCGACTTTGAATGTCTCTATTGTCTTTTTTTTGCTACTGCTTTCATCTATTTTTTTTGTACATCTATAATAAATAAATGCATAAAATGTAAATAATTATTAAACTTACATTTCTTATAATATTAAAGAAAAAAATAAATCAAGACTAGTGTTTTACATCATTTTCTTAAGACAAATTTCATCCCTCTCGCAATTGTATTTACGAGATTTTGACTGTTTTTCTTTTAGATAAAAGTCATGATTGGACTTTTTACAAAAATAATACTGCAATCAGACAATGAACTCACGTTTCATGCTCCCTCTTTGAGAATTAATAACTTAACGTATGCATTGGAAATTAAACTTTATTTTTTCTTTTAAGACTTTCACTCATTTACTCTGTGAAAAAGCAGGCGTTATCTCATTTACGAAAAAAAAACATATCTATTCATATTAAATATGTCATTAAAAGGACACATCTTGCGATGATAACTAGCCAGTTATCATTTTTAACCAATAGTTCTGGCGTACATTTGAAATTAATTTCTCATTTACGACTTAAAACCATTTTGTAACATGAGTTCCTACAACTATTCTCAAGGCCGGGTTTTGTGTCACGAATTTATGAGAATCAAAAAGAAAAAAACGACATTGCAAAGGAAATAATAGAAGTTAATGAATGAAATTGAAGTGAGGAAGTTAAATTTACTTGTTCGTTCCGTATCTTGTATATCTTTTCACGAATTCATATATATATATGTTGTCCCCTAATTCGTAATAACTGCACACTGAGATATCATTTTCACATTTAACCAAAAAGCAAGTAAAGCATAAGTACTAGTCTTAGCTTGAATGCAACTTTTCTATTCAGTAAGGGAATGTTTGTTTATTCGAATATAAAATATGAAGATACAAAGATAATGAGATGTACAATAACTAATGACTGTGGCCCACATTATACGTGTGCAATATTTAATTTATTACAAAAAAATTTAAATTAAGAAAATTAGATTAAATGCAATGTTTAAAAGTAAAATTTGATAGAGCAAAGGAGTTTGGAAAAAAAATTGAAACAGTTACTTGGAATTTTTGTACTTTAATCCCCTTATAGTTAAGTTATTGGATGAGTGGTTATAGTTAACAGAGAACAAAAATTAAAATATAATTTTTTTAGGAGGTAATTTTGGAATGATCAAAGTGTGAGTCGGCTTCAATTTAACGTTCATACCAAAGTGTTTTGTTGCTTTTATTTATTAGTATAGATATGAAATATATATGAAATATGATACATAATACTCGGGAGAATTGATGAGATTGTTTGATCATGAGTTTGTATGTATTATAACGAAAAAAAATTAATCTTAACCTTTTGATGAAAAATGTGAGCAAATGACTTGTCATATATTATTACATGGGAGCAGCTTATAACCAATGCCACTATGTTATCTGGTTCGAACACCTCAAGATATTAAAAACCGTACTTATTAATTATATATAAAGCATTGTGTGAGTTACAAGAAAAAAAAAAAGTATAAATGAAGCTGTTCTAAAAATTGCAAGTTCCTTTGTCTTAATACATTGAGAATGATTGGATATGTTTAAAAATCTTTGTATTACAAAATTCTTATATAATTCAATAAATTTTAATATATTGAAATTGAGAAACATTATAATTTTAAAAATAAAGAATCAGTGCTCAAGAAAAAGGAAGTCAAAATCATTTATTTGAAAGCAAAGGCAGAGAAACTATTGATGACTTGGTTCTTCTTGTAAGGTCATTAATTAGGGGTTAGCCTGCATCCAACTTTTCACTTGCTCTTTTAATTGATTCTTGACGTTTTACTAGTTAAAAAAGTGAAAAAAGTGAAAGACCAACCAAGCTTTCAAAAAGTAGAAAAGAATGTTGATTGAAGAATAACCAAAAATAAAAAATAAAGCTGGTTGCCAAACGAGCCCTAATTTGTAGGAACCCTATCCCTCGTAATTTAAAAAGATTAATTAAAGCATGTCATGACTTGTTTGGTAAAAAAAATAATGTTTCAAAAAAAAGTTCAAACAAAAATATGCAAAAAATATATGAAGAAAAGTGATATACCTTCACTATTTTGATTATAATTTTTTGTACAAAATGAATTCTGATACGAGGATAGAACCATTGAGAAGTAAACTTCATATGCTTTAATTTAAATACAAGAATGACCCTACTCGGAGTTCGGATAAATAAGATATGATCGTTTATAGTCGGGACAACATTGTAGTGGAAAGTGCATTTAGACAGAAATTAGGCGCGTCCGGAGGGAAATTGACCAAAATGTGTGGTATGCGGATGGAAACAGGGGCGTCCAAACGGAATCTGTCGGGGACGAACTTTAAAATCGAATTGAGGCTTTTTTTTTTCATTTTCTCCTCTCCTCCCTCTCTCTAAATCAAAAACTAAACCCTAGAGTTGATTTTGGTGATTTCTTGGAGCCTTTTTTGCTCCATTAGAGTGAATTTCTTACCTCTCTCCCGGTGGACATCCATCGAAGGCTTGAGCTTGGCATTGAAACCTCGTTTCTCATCATTTGGTTGGAGGTTTTGGTCGATTGGAGCTTGTTCAAATTTGATTCTAATTGCTTGAGATTCAAAGAGATAAGATCTATGGCTATCTTTCAAAATCTAAGTGATATGAATTGTATATTTGAAAAAATTTATGAAAGCATGAAATTGATGTTTTGAAACCCAAGGTTCAGGTTTGATGGTAGATTTGAATAAATCTTGAACTTGTGAAAGATTTAAGATATTTTTAAATCATTATTGTGGTTGAATGTAGTTGGATTTGAGAAATAAAAGGTTATGGTTTGGTTTTGGGGTTAATCCATGAAAAATAAGATTTTTTTAGATTAAATGATTAAATGATTAAATTGATAAATGATTTAGTAAATCTTGAGTTGTAGAAACCTTTAATTTGTGTTTTGAAAAGTTATGATTTGATTATTGCCAAAATATGAATAAATTGGGTATTTTGAGGTTGTTGGACCTGAATGGTGAAATTGGTTGAATTTGTGAAAAATTGAGATTTGTATTACTTCATAGATTTATTAATTTCATAAATATTTGACATTTGAGAACTTTGAATAAAATCCATCAATTTAATGATATCAGGAATGATGAATTAAAAATTGAGAGTTTTGAACAAACTATGAGAATATGATGAGTTATTGGAAACCACCATTTGTTGGTTGGGTTTTAAGCAAATTAAAATCGAAATATGTGAAATTTATGAAATTAATGATATATAATCAATGATTTACTCTATATGTGTTGTGTGTTGACGAGAGGAACCATTGTTTGGTTGGACTCGTATTTGAGAATATGTTTATATTGTTATTAATCATATTCGTGTTTGGGGTGTTGACGAGAGAAATCATTCTTGGATTGAACTCGTATTTGAGAATTGTGATTGAATAAATAAAAAAGGTTTGATTTGAATCCAGGGATCGTTTAAGTTGGGCTTGAATAACTCCTTAGTGAAAGACCTGAAAATTGCGCAGATTTGGTGACCCATCCATCAGCTAATAATCGAGAAGTAAGGCGTTAGTCGTGCGAGTTATAGAACGCGCCGTTACTTAGCGAGACTCGTGTGATTCGGTCAATAATAACATAGCGTGGGTCTATAAGCTCATTCGGCGTCGACTCCTAGTGTGTAAATCACAAGTTAATTGAGATGTGATGTGATATAGATACGTGTGTGTGCATATATGTGAGTTGAGGACTTGTAACTCAAAATGAGTAAAATGAAACAGAATGAATGATCAAGAAATGAGTCATCTTGTATAAAGAAAATTAATTATGTGAAATGGGTTTATTTGATGAAAAACGAGGTTAGTTTTTGATAAAATTATATGTTGCATTTTACATAACTATTCTCACATATCATGTCTATATTCATTGTTTGTTATTTTTTTATAAGTCTGGACTCATATTGTTTAACAATATTTCAGGTGATGGCGAAAAGAAGGCCATGTACGATCTTAGGAACTTTTTTTGTTTAAATTAGTAGAATTACATGTTCCTTGTAAATGCAATTCTTGTATCGAATATTTAGATAAATGTATTTGTGGGTTGAAGTAACCCATGTTGTAAAGTTCTAAGGCTATGATTTCATATTTTGAATGCATGTAACGACGTGAACTCATGTTTTGGTTTGAAATATTTGATTTTGGATATAATGTTATGATATTAAAACACGATATCCAAGTTTTTTGGTATAAAATGATATATGTATTGGAAAATTATTTTACAAATAAAATTTTTATTTTTATCTGTATCTTAGCTTCCGCGTGAGTTTAATTGTTTAAAAATTAGGGCGATACATAATTTATCTGCATGAGAATTAAAAAATAAAAAATAAAAAATAAAAAATTACAGTAGTTTCTGGTCTGTGGGGGTGTAATGGAGCTAGAAAAATACATTTCAACTCTTAAAGGGTGATTGGAGTTGGTAAGCAGATATGGTTCCCAAGTTAATGATAAAAGTCAAATCTACTTTCGTTTTAGTGGGTTTAGAAGGTGGCCTACTCAACTTAAAAGTCAAGGATTAAATTGGATTATTATTTCACAGTAATCTTTCTATTTCATAATTTGATGCAAATAGAGATTCGAATTAATAGTCTTGATTGGACACTTATGGTCGTTTAATATATATATGATGAAATTAGATATGATATGAGAATGAATAATACCGTGAATCTCATATATTTTTTTTTAATATAAAAAATTATAAAATATGTATAATGAAAAATTTAATTTATATTTAATTAGAGTGAAATAATAACAGAATAAGAGTTGTAAAATTATTTTTGACTATTACATAAATAAAAAATATAATTAAAAAATTAGTACTAATAATATTAAGGGGCTTAATATTATTAATATCATAAACATGTGATTAACAATTTATCATTCATTGAAAAATTAGTACTAATCTCGCAATACAAATGTAAAATTATTAGTTTTAAGAGAAAAAAAATTAAAATAATGGAACCCAATAATTTTTTTATCTAATTTCTTACCTTCTAATCCCTTAATCCAAACATGCTGTCGGTCTGGATTACTAATGACAGGGAATGATGGGATAAAAAGGAAAAAGAATTAACTTAAAATTGATAATTTTGCATTCCAATCTTTTGTTTTTTTGTAATTTTTTTAAATATATTTTTGTATTTTCTTACATTGAGTATCTTTGAGATAGTTATTCGTGAGTATTTTTAGCCTTTTTAACTTTTATTTTATATTTTTACTTTTTTATTTTATTTTTAATTTATTTTTTTTTGTTTTTATTTTATTTTTTTACCTGAATTAATTAGAATTAAGTTTTAATATCAACTTTTACTCAGCAATATTATTAGTAACTTTTTTACTTTTATTTTTCTCTAGGATATACATTTTTTACTTTTTCCATCTTATTTGATTTTTAAAATTTTTTGGTCTTATTTAAAAGAATTTATTTTTTTGTCTTATTAGATTTTTAATTTTTTTGGTCTTATTTAAAAGAATTTATTTATTTTTCTTATTTGTATTTTAAACTTTTTGGTCTTATTTAAAATAATTTATTTATTTATTTTGTCTTATTTAAAAGAATTTATTTTTTGTGTCTTATTTTACAATATTTTCTTTGTGTTTGCTTAATATATACAACCAAATATCGAACTGCAAAATAATATAGAAAGGAAAAAATTGTCATTATGATTTATCTTTGCTCTTTTATTTTCCAAACAAATTAACAAATACAGAAGCGAACTAAATAAATAAATAAACATTTAATATCATGACTATTAATGATGGGAAATCTAATCCCTCCTAATCTTATCTTTTAATAAAAACATAATAGTTTCCTCTCCTAAGGTGGGTTATAAAGGCATTGCTTATGTTAAGTTCTCTGTTATTAGAGAAGAAAAAAAAACCAAACAGTACTTCTCCACAAATTACCCAAGTGTTTTTTTTTTTGTTGAAGTTTTTAGGGATAGTAGATAACAAAAATGGCAACAACAAACAGGTACAAGAGAGGCCTAAGTTTGCTTTTTGAAGCACAGACAGCCACATATCCTATAGTATGTGCAAGTCAAAAAGGCAGTTAAAAAGGGGAAATTTGGTTAATTGAAGAGAGAAAAAGAATTGAAAGGGGTGGTCATCTTCTCAAAGTAAATGAATAGAGAAGTTATTACAGGTAAGTAACAGTAAAAAGCATTAAAGAAAAGGTGAAAAAGTGAAAACCAATGCTCCATTGTGGAGGATGAGATTCAACCCCTTTTGTGACAATGAATTATTTGATTATTCTATTTTATTTTATTTTATGTTTAGTTAGCTTTTTTTGTTTAGTTATATATATATATATATATACTATTCTTATTGAGATAGAGTTAGAAAATTAAGATTTCTTAAAAATAAAATAAAATTTTAAAAAATTAAAAGAAAGCAAAAATAAGCCAATGCACCAAATTTGACGGTACTTATTTTTATTTTTTTGTAAATTTTTTAAATTTTTTGATCAATTTTTTTTACTTTTTACGTGGTTCTTTTTTTCTCGATGGTTCCACAAAAACTCAACCAAAAAAATTAACTATTTTTTCTAAAAAAAATCAAAAAATATATACGAGAGAGGTTGGACAATTAACATGACGATTTGGTATCCACATCAGCAAGACAACAACCAGCTCAGCGCCTAGAGTAGTCAATCATCAAAGTGTCTCGAACTCAAGTAGCTCGGCTTGTCGAACTCGGGTAGAATTGGGAGATCTGCTAGTAGGGACATATCGCAAGACAGATCCTAAGGTACAATCATTCAAGTTTTGAGGCCGTACGCTTAGACTTGACATCACTGTCGTCATGTCATGTCAGGAGTAGTTTATCAAATCCCCAAAATTAAGGTGACATGGGTGGTTAGCTAGAATTAAGGTGACATGGGTGGTTAGCTAGAGCCCATACAGCTCCTGAAAGTAAGTAGAGAAGTACATGTCTTGACATGGAAAAAGAAATACTCAACCCAAACATTAATAAAGGTTTAATTTTAGTTGATGGAAAAAAAAGAGGAAAGACAATCTGACCCAGGTCGGATCGGGTCAGGACAAACGACCCAGGTTAGGTCAAGTCCAAATTTCACTATAAAAAATTAACAAGAACAAGAATTAGGGTACGTATTTTCTTATATACACATGCACACTCTCTAATCTCTGAAAAATGCTCTTCTCACTTTTTGTCTCTCTTTCTAAGACTCAAAGTAATTTGAGTGTGAGAGGGTCCTTTGATTGAATAATTGATGAGGCATCTCTAACCCTATTCTTGTACAAACAAACGTGAAAGACACTTGAACACTCTTAGCCAACAAAGACAAATGTGAATAAATTTCCATCTTAAACATCTACAATATATAAAAGAACAAAAGTATTAAAATTTATTCTAACATTGAGAACACCAAAAATTAAACTTCAGCACCGAGTCCCATGTAATGGAAGTAGTCCCATGCCGTGACAGGTGCCTCTATGGTTGAAACGCCCTCCTTACCCAACCCCACTAGGCATTCATGTGTCCCTTACCTAGAGGTTATTCCCCACCACCTTTTGGGTGAGAGAAAGAGAGGATTTTAGATGAGTAATGTCACGCCCCAAACTCCGGGTCACGTGAAATATTCATAAACAACCACATAAGATACCCAACCCGAGAATACACTCTCAAAATAAACCATACATGCCTTGTATATAAACGCCAAACGGCAACATTACACGGCTCCAACGCCCGTAAAACATGTTATAATATACATGTAACAAAACTAGCAAAAATTAAGACTACGGCTTTTCCACCTTTTTAGCACCTGTAGATCAACCTTCGTGACCAGTACATGAAGAAAAGTAAATCGCACACCGTGAGCCAAAACTCAATAGATTCTAAACAACATATGCAGTATAAGCTAAACATGCTCGATAAACAAAATACAGTTTTCGACTATCTTTCAAGCCAGTAAAACAATTTGAAAACAGTTTTAGATCACGGCTCACCAGTGCGAGAAAATCATTTTCACATGCAAGGGAAAGCTAGGATAAAAACCATTTGTTGACTCATTGGAGCCTTAAAAAATGATTCGAGTATTATGACTTCTGCAGGCCGTTAATACAGTATTTCGACTCTCGTAGGTCGATAATACAGTTTTAAAAAATTTGATATATCCATCCCAAAATTCAATACATGCAATCCATGAACACGTGCCTCGTCAGGACCTCGTTTCAGTCCGTCAGATATTGCACACACACTGGCTTTCACTGCCTAGCTCATACACCGGCTTTCGCAACCTACCTTATACGCCGGCTTTCACAGCCTACCTCGTTCGCCGGCTTTCGCAGCCTACCTCGTTCACCCACACACGCACACGTGCATCAACAACCAGAATTTTACATCTACTGGATCACAGATTCATCTAATCCATTTCATACACATATGCAAACCTAAATCAGAAATTAAAGTATATAACCATGTATTAACACGACGTTTCACAAACCACGTCACATGCTTATAAAACTCTAGATTTTAAAGCATAAATCATGTTACACATAATGATTGATATCTCAACCACGTAATCCACATACGTATTTCGTACATAAATCAACAGTTATAAATATGCACATAACCATATAAATTCACATCACGACGCCACCCGTCACGTAATCGACATCCACCCACGGGGACAACCCATGACCACCACTGGCCCAAACACTCCCAACATGACCACCACAAGCCCACGACGCTCGCCCATGCTAACACAAACCCAACACCGACCCACGCATCTAACTGTGTATCAACAAGCCGCATCTACCATGCACGTCACCCACGAGGGCAACATCTAAACGCACACCCGAGGCCACAACACGACATCTGAAACCACCACATAACCAACCAAACTCCAAAAGGGATCCACATGTATTTGAATCAAGTAATTCCCATAAATTAATCGATTGAATACTATAGGATACCAATCAGAAACCAAGGAACCAACCCAAAATCACAAACCACCAGCCCACAACTTCGGTCGACTGGACCCAACCCCCACGACTGAAAAACACACTGGAAAACCACCAACAACTTCGGTCGACTGGACCCAACCCCCAGTCGACTGAAAAACACACTGGAAAACCACCAAACACCCAGGAGCACTGTCCAGTCGACAGGCCCTCGAGGTCCAGTCGACTGAACCCAAGAACACATGATCCAGTCGACTGAACTCATAAGTTCAGTTGACTGAACCCAACCCAGAAAAAGTTCTAAGCTACGGGTTCAACCTTCAAACCTCAGATCGAAGCCTCGAAACTCCATTTTAACATCTTCAAACATACACACGCCTATGCCTAACACTAAGGCCACCGCAGAAACACCCGACACCCGATTCCATCCACCAGAACCAACAGAAAACCCGATTTTTAACCCAAAAACCAACTTTGATATAAACTCAGATCTACATAGATCTAACCGGTAAAAACACCCACGTTTACCCATAGCACCCTTATACAACAGTATGGTCTAGAATCCTACCTCGATAAGTTTAAAACTCAATGCCTCGAACCACGTACAAAATCGAGTTTCGCCAGAATTAAAATATGACCAAATGGTTGCGTAACCCACCGTGCCAAAAGCAAGGATCCGCTGTTGGATCGCTGAAATCCGAGCCTCGGGCCCCCAAGAACTTAGAGAGAAGGCAGAGAAAATGAAAAACTTACTGGAGAAGTTTTGAAAAATATCTTTAAGAAAATATCTAATTCCAGATATTTATAGGCTTCTAAAATATCTTTTTTATAAAAAATTTTAAGATTCGTGCCACAGCGGCCCACGGTCCAGGAAACCTACCCCGCATGCATATCTAAACCCGATCATGTATCAAAAGCAGTAAAACATGTTGTAACAGAAGCACATAATGCGTGTCAAAAAACGCCGAAAAAAAAATAGATCAGGATCTCACAAGTAATTATTCGGTATTAGATAATAATTATTTAATAATATAGTAAGAAAATATTTTGAATTCAATAATATTATTAATCCATTTTTATTAGATAAATAAGAGTTAAAAGTGATCGACTTTAGTTTGTATTAAATATTTTTATTTATTAAAAGTTTCACGTGATATCGATCTAAGAAGAGAGAGAGAATCTCGTGCCACGGCCTTGAAATTTAACAAAAAGTAATAAATTCTAACAAAATACTAATAAAACAACCGTAAATCTCACTAAACACACAAATATTTGTGAACTTAAAACTCTAACTATAAACTTATTATAAGAGCATTAATTTTTTTTTTGAGACCTCATCTCAGTGGTGGATTCAAGAATTTTAAATTGGGGCACTAATTTTTTGATAAACTAAGCATTCGTATGGCTCATGATCTAAAATCAGCTTTAGCATTTTGTTGTAGATTTTTTAAAAATCAATTATCAAAAATTCTTAATTTGTCTCTGTAATGGTAGCTTAAGACTGAGTTTTTTTTTTATTTAGTTTAAAGGTAAGAAAGGCAAAAAACAAAATATTTCTAATTGTGGTTTTCAAAAAGTACTTCTTAATATATATCTTTTAAAAACAAATTCAGTAAAATTATCATTTTTTGTCGCGACGATTGATTCAACCACTGTTACTCACCATCCCACTTGGCCCTCATCTTGCCTCTTTTGGTGTATTTTACAAAGTTTTAGTTTGGACTCTATTTTACCCTCGCGGCATATTTTGCAATTCGTTATTTGTGAAAAAATGAACTGAATGTGTTCTAAGTGAACTTATAAATGCACAAATTCTTATAGTTTAGTATAATCAGAGGTACAAGTATTTATATATTTTAACTGTACAAGGGTTAAAATGTATTTATTGTGTACTAAGCAAAAAAGTCTATACATTTAGAAGCACCCTTCAAAAAATTGGTTGGATCTTTTAACTAATACAGTAGGTTAAGGGGGGCATTAACTAATTTTGTTAAGAACATGTTTAAAATTATTTTTATTTTAATAAATAAATGTGAGAATATCAATATTTGAGGGGGCGGGGCAAGTGTTCCATTGTGGTCCTTTAATGAATCCACAATTGCTTCATCTTTCTCAAAAAAATTATTCGTAACTCTTAAAATATCACATGATATATAGTAGTACGTACTGGCATGATGGCATGATGCTTTCGATAAATATTTTTTTTATATATACTACTAACCGAATTAATTATTTTTTATTTTTATTTATCTATATGTTTAACAAAAGTAAATTATTATTGTTTTCAATAGAGTAATTCTCACTACAACATAAAAGCCCTACCTAACGAGTTCGAGCATGCTTTTAGCGTGCGATCCCTTGCTTTAATGTTCGTTTTTATTCGGGACTTTGGTTGGGTAAACTGTGACCAAAGATAGTGTGAAACCGAGAATTATTATATATTTTTAGATAATCACGTAGACGATGACACGTGGTGCGCTTGAGAAAGACTCGATTTATATTAAATGGGTCATTTTTATCTTATGTCTACTCAACAAAAATAAACTTATATTATTTCACCCAAAGTGTTTTTCACTACGTGATTAGATGAAAATAGCTTTATCATCTTGCTTGTGTTGTTGAAGTGGCATTAAAGTTGAAAAATACGATTATTAGAAGGAGAAGCAAGAGGAGCTTCAAGAGTGATCCAGATCTGATGAGAGGAGATAAGACCCAACCAAGGGCAAAACATCTTCAGAAAGGGAAGAGATGAGAAGACTCAGAAGTCATAAGCATTTGATTTTGACGAATCCAGGCATGATGAGCAGGTTTATATTGAGCAATAGTGGTGTCATTCATGAGAATAGTGGGAGGAGGGCACGGTGTGGTGCCATCAGCATAGCCCCATGAGAGCATGGCCATGAAGAAAATGTACAAACTGGGTTTTCCAATAGAAAAAGTTGGTGGTGGTAAGTTTAAGAGAAAGAAAATGATGCGCACTGGAAAGAGAAGGTGGAGTTGTGGGAAAAAAAATGGGTAGAATTATTAATAGCATTGGTGGATAAGGCTCTGATACCAAATTATAAATGGGGTCTAGCTGAATCTCAGTGATAATGATAAATATTATTAACATTGCAATGGGTTATATATAAGAGCACATCTAGAAATATGATAAAATACAAATTCAAAATTCAAAATAACAAATGGTTATCTTATTCCAACTAACTCTTATCTAATATAGATAATTTGACTTTTTAAATAAAAATATTATTTTTTTAGGCATGATTAATAAAAATGCAATGCACATTGAAAGTCCTTGATAAACTGACTTTTTCACAGGTAGGAGAGTAGCAAGGGAGATTGGTGGCCAACTGTTCACAAGGGCGGCTTTTAGACTCCAAACAAACTTCAAAAAAAAAAACTTTTATTAAGTTTTAAGTTAGAAATTTGGACTAAATTTTTTAACAAATACCCTCATTATCCTAAAATCAGAAGTGTTTTTAGGTTTTCTTGAGTCTGAAAATATCTGGTAGAGATGGGAAAGCAATTTATTTGACAATAAAAGTGCCTGTTAAATGTTGTTTATTTTATAAGTCTCATTTAGAGATTTTTTTTCTTTTCTTTTCCTTTATCCCTCTCTTTCTCTTTGCCTAAAAATTAGGGATTTTTGGGTTTGGCGAGGGATAGTAAGCCCTTTGGTCTCCATTTTTCCATACCTCCTCCTTTTATGATATCCTATTTATCAACAATACTATAAACTCAAAAAATATTTTTAAAAATTTATTCAGAATTCAAAATCAGTTATTTAGATTTACTTGCAGTATAGCTCATACAACACAACTAAATTTGAATATTTTATTTTGAATTCGGAGTAATTTTTTAGGTTCTTTTTCAAGAATTTTAGAATTACCGCCTATTTCTATATGATCTCAATCTTTCTTTTATATTAGTTCTTTTTTTCTTTTGTTTTGATTTATGTGTAAAGTAATTTATTTTTATTTTTAGTGCATTTTTTTTCCTTTCCATAATTTATTTCTCACCATCTCATTTTATTGAAAAACTCTTTATGATCTGGACATTTACTAGATTGGTACATATACATTGATATCAATAATGTCAAAGTTGAGGTTAGAGGACTACCTCGATTTTTAGTAACTCGTTTTTTGATAATTGAGCAAAAATTATGATGTGATTCTAACTAAATGTAAAAAACAAAAAAATAGTGAGTATGACTCAGTGATGGTATGTGTTTGTCCTTTATTTACTCTGTGATGATATGTTTTTGTTATTTATTTGTCTAATATTTTTTCTAGTATATCTTAATAATGCATTTTGGTTCTTCATACGTGGATGTTTTCTTCTTCCTATGTAAAGGGCTTCTCTTTCTCGTTTTTTGTCACATCTAATACATCTTTTTGATTGATTTTATATTAAATTTATAATACATTTAAATTTTTTTAACTTTTTTTAATAAAAAATATTATTTAATAGTTTAGCCATGATTAATAAACATGCGATGCGCATTGAAAGCGCTTGACAAACTGACTTTTTTCACAAGTAGGAGAGTAAGCAAGTGAGATTCACGAGGGCGGCTTTTGGATTCCAAACACATGTTTTTTTTTACCACTCAGTTTGGTTATTCTAATTTTTTGATTTTTTTTGTGATAAAAACACAAAAAATCAACATCACTCGTTTGGTAAAAAAAATTAAAAACTTAAAAAATAAAAATAAAAAATTAATTTTTAGAATATTTTATTTAAAATTCTACTATTTTTAAAATACAATAGTACCTATAATTTATAATTTATTTACTATTATTGTCAACTATATATAGGTGATGTTTAGTATTGCTGAAACTAATAACTTATAGAATGTTGTACAAGCTGTAGTATTTGATAAAAATTTACATTGTTGGTTATAGTTGAAGTAAAAAAAATAGTTATAAGTTATAACAGTTAGTGCTTGAAAAAATTTATAATTCATAATTAAAATTAATAACAAAAAGTTAAAAACTACAAGTTGTAGTAATTTTTCCAAACACTCAATAATTATTTATATCAAATATATAAAAATACCTAATTTAAACAAAAAGTAAAAAAAATTAACATTTCACGCAAATAACTAATTTAAAAATTTTAATTTTAAAAATTAAATTATCAAACATTTTATCTTAACTAACGTAGTTGACAACAGGGGCCATATATAACATCGCCCTCTTCCCCGCCGCTCTTTAGTCCAATTCCTTCTCTTGTTCAATCACGAATTCTCTTACTCTCTTTCATTCTCTCACCTTTCTGGGTGCTTTTTTTGGTGGCGTACATGGAATCCCCACAAGATTTCACGGCGTCTAACGACCACAACCTGATCCTAAAAGGTAAGCGCACCAAGCGCCAAAGGCATTCCTCCACCTCTAGCGGCGGCGGCGGTTGTGGATGCGGAGATGGGGATGGAGATGGAGATGGAGATGGTGTTTATTCTTCGATTCCATCATCACCTGCGTCCTCGGGTGAGATATCTATGCGAACCGAGGAAGACGAAGACATGGCTAATTGTCTGATTCTTTTGGCTCGAGGAGTTGGTCCAAGGCAGGTGAAAGAAGCGCAGGAGGGAAAGCATGAGAAGTTCAGTAGCCGGAGATTCGCCCAGACAGCCACCGCAAGCGGCGGCAAAGCCGGGTTGTTTGTCTACGAGTGCAAGACGTGTAGCCGGATTTTCCCTTCGTTTCAGGCTCTGGGCGGCCACCGAGCAAGTCACAAGAAGCCGAAAAGTGTTGTGGAAGAGAAGAGAGAACTTCCGGTGACAGCGCCGCCGCCGGTTGATGAAGAAGAGGAAGAAGAAGAAGTAGTAGAAGAAGGGCGGTTCACCAAGGTTTCACATGCCATTAACAAGCCGCCGAAGGTGCACGAGTGTTCGATTTGTGGATCGGAGTTCTCGTCGGGGCAAGCCCTGGGCGGTCACATGGGGCGGCACAGGGCCGCCGTGAATTCCAGAACCACCACTAGCGGCGGCGACGCAATCGCTATCGAATCATCGCGTGAAGAAAGTGAATACAAGCCAAGGAAGATTCTACCGTTGGATTTGGATCTCAACCTGCCGGCACCTCCGGAGGATGATCATCACGGAGATGGCAAGTTTCAGTTCACACCCAACAAACAGCATCTCGTCTTCTCCGGCCTGGCCTTGGTGGACTGTCATTACTAGGATTATTATTATTATTATTATTTTTAAAAAAAATAGGGTTTCAAACCAAATCAAATGTGAATTCTTTATTACTATTTTAATCAACCGTGTTATTCATAAGAAAAAAAAAAAGCTATCTGCACATATGCAAAACATAAATTTGACATTTTTTTTTACATGGGATGAATCTCATATTTTTGTAATATACACTGCATGCCAGAGAATATGTCTGATTCTGTATCCCAATTTATGAATATACCAAAATTTGTGCATATCTTATAACTGTATTCATAATTTTTTATATTTTTGGGAGCTTTATTTTGTTTTCCATGTTGATGATCTACTTCTTGAAGTTGAATTCTTTGAGTAAGTGGTTAGTCTTCATGGCTGCTTTTCATTCACGAAAAGTGAGTGATGGGGCATCTCTTTATTTTTATTTTTGTTTTCGATGGCTATGGTGACACTCAGTAAAGGTTCTAAATATTGGTAGCCATTTATTTTATCGATTAATATGTAACGAAATTTTAAATTTTTAGTATTAGTATTTATTAATATATCAACTGATATAATTCAATATCAACTTATATATATTGGGATTTTTAGGTATAAATTTTTAAAAAATAAGATTAATTGATTTGGATAACCAAACGAAAACTCACGTAGGCTTCAATTCACAATAACAAAATAAAATAACAGAAACAACCAAGAATATAAAAAAATATGTAATTCGGCTCACTGCTTACCTCTACAGAAAAAAAAAATAATTCACTATATAAAATAAGGATTACAACGATTACTCTCAACCTCATAATATATTTGTGGCTTCAAACTAAACATCCCACCGTCTTTCTACACTCTTTGATGTCTAAAATTGATCCTTACAATATGTATTAAACGTTCTTTAACTTTTGTGATTAAAGAATTCTCTTGATACCTTATACCTTTTATAAGGAATGAATTCTTCCAATTAGGAATTCACCTAATTAAGTATCCACCTAATTAGGTTTCCACCCAATTAGTTTTTATGGTAATCATCAAGCAATTAGAAAATTAAATTGTTAAATTAGAAAACCAATCTAGCTACCATCAAAAAATTAATCCCTTATAACTAAGATTTTTAAATTCCCTTGATTCTTTTCAAAAAAAGGTTAAAGTTTTTTGTCAAAAAAATTCAAAACATAAACCCAACAATATAAATATGATTGTACCAATTTCATGCCTAGTAAGCTTTATACATCTTTCTATACGTAATTTAGACGTTGCTTGAGAGAGATGGCACGAGTAGGGTTTGGTAGTACCATCACCACAACCAAAAGTCGTGGATTAGGTTCCTATTGTCTTTTATTACAATAAAGCTGAAAGAGAGATTAGAGGTAGAGGGAGAGGAAGCGGAAGCGGAAGAGAGAGGACACTCTCTATGGCAGTAATTAATCACTAGTCTTAGAATATTATATGACAAATTTATCAAATATTTTTATTTAATTATATAACAAAAAATATTTTATATAGAATATTAATGTTGACTCATTTTTATTGAATAAGTAGAAAATAAAAGTGATTCATCTACTTAGTATACATTTTATATTTTTATTTATTAAAAATATTATATAATTAATGCTACATAATACTCGCAGCGTAGCTAATAATTTTCTCTCTCCACGGTCTGTTTCATTAAATGACAAAAAATAAATGAATAGGAAGCTGAGTTGTTAACTGCCTTTTCCCGTATCTCTTTCTGTATTTCCTTTTACTTAAAACCTAAAACATTTCCATCTTATTTCTAGTTTTATGAATGGCTCACCTCATTCTCAGTCACCTGTAGTTCTCTTCTGCCCGCCCATTACACCTAATCACTTAAGCTATTGACAGATGCATCCTTACTTCTCAAGTCAACTAACTGTGAAATGATATATCATATTATCAATACTAGTGGCCTGTTTGGATGGTTTGCTTATTTAGTTTATAAGTTAAAAAATAAGTCACGTCGTTTGAGTAATTAAATAAATCAAAAATAAGTAAATAAACAAATAAGCCAAAATAAGCCAAATAAGCTGGCTTATAAGCCAAACGAATTGATTTATAAGCTAAATAATCAAATAAGTCACAAGTCATCCAAACGACCTTACTTAAATATGATTTAACTTATTTACTAATAAACAAATTAGCAAATCACCCAAACAGAGCAACTATGTTATATAATGATTATATTTCCATCATCACATTTGACTATCGCATGATGTAAAATTTTATATGTCATGTGTCAAGATAAATAATGAATCACCATAACATAACATAAATAGTATTGCACATGAGATATGTGATATCACATTACGTAATATTCAAATGTAGTTGTTGAGAGATAATTCAACGCCGTAAATATATACATACTCGATGATCCAGAAAATACATCTTTATTAACTTTCAACAATTACAATAATCTGAAATTACAGGAAAATAAAATAACAGAAACAGCATGAATAGAACTTGTAAACCGAGTCCTGCAATCGCAGTTTCCTTAAGAATAATTTACCGCCTACCGAGGGCGTTGTAGGTATTTCACCGGCGTCACTCTCCCAAGATAAAACGGCTCCACGATCGTTGGAACACCACAAAGGATCGACTACGAACGTACTCCGTCTGTCTTTCTCTCTCTTGCAGCTTGCACTTTAATCTGAGAACTGTATCTCTCCTTTCTCACCTTCTGTCTGTTGCTTTTTCGTCTGATGCTCTCCTTCTCTGCTTTGTTTCGTCTCTTTTTTTTCTTCTTCTGAAACGAGTTGTCCACAGCATATAGAGGTTGACAGCATATATAAGCCATCCATCATGGAGGGAGTTACAGAAAAATCAATAGTCACTCATGACTATTGATTTCAGGATTCAATTGTCAATTGAATGGTCAATTCAATTGCAATTGAATTCTGCTATTAAATTTTAGAATTTAATGACCAATAAATTTACAGATTCCAACAGTAGTTATCATATATGATCACCATATATAGCATTACTCCTATGTTCAATGTTTAAAAAAAAAAAATTTGGGATACATATAGAGTAACCATTAATATACCAAAAATGGGTAATAAGGAAAATAAACTCTTATGATCATAAAATGATAAAATAATTTGCAAAAATGTGAAGTGAATAAAAATATAAAAAAAAGAAATTTTTTTATTACTTATTTAGTTTGCTATTACTTATTTAGTTTGCAAGAAAGCTAGTAGAAAAATTAACTTTCAACATTCCCGTACGTGATGTATAGTATTCTATATTTTTTATATAATTTATTTTATAAAAATATTTTTTGCATACAAAATTATTATTGTGAGTTTTACATTTTTATGCAACAATTGAATACACAATATGCATAAAAAAAATAATTGTTTTTTGTTTCTTCGGCTTACTATTGCATGAACAACTAGATTTAAGTTTCCCATTAATGTTGCGTGAGTTAGAAGGCTTGCCTCGATCTCTAAGGGAAATTTGTGCACATATATAGTTGATGCTTGATATTGTTAAAATTAATAATTAATAAATTATAATTTGTAATAAAATTTATGAGTATTTAGTAAAAATTATAACTTATAACTAAAAAAAAAAATTATAAGTTATAGTAGAAGTTATTAGTGTTTAAAAAAATTTATAACTTATACTTAAAACTAGTAACAGAAAATTAAAAATTATTAACTGTAACTTTGTTAAATACTCCCATAAAACAATTTTCTGCATATATATACAAATGATACAGGCTAATTATAAAAAATAATTTCAATTATTTATATGTACGTAAATCTTAGTTATCAGTCCTACACAAATGTAAATAGGTAAGACGACTTTTTATTTAAATGACAAAGACAGGATGGGAAAATACTAGGTGCCAAAAAAAGTACTTAGAAAATAAAGTGTATGGTGCAAATTTAACTTAGGTACAGCGTGTGTTATATTCAAAATGAATTTAATTAACATATTTCTTTATTTAATTTAATGAGTATTTTTTTAATAAATTTTGTTCTCAGAAGATATATAGCTGGGTGAATTAACTTTTCTTCCAGGCTAATATTTGGCTAAGCTGACTTAATTTTTAGCTTTTTACTATTAAATTTAGTTTTAAGTTATAATTTTTTTTAAACACTTACAACTTCTTTTATAAATTTTAATTAATTTTTTTTATTTTAATTACAAATTATAATTTTTATTAAATATTTATAAATTTTATTATAAATTATAATTTATAAATTATTAATTTCAATAATTTTATAGACACTCACAGTGGTTTTGGTGAATAGCATGTGGGCACATATATTGATCCAAATTCAATGAGGGTTTGTGTAAGAGAGAGAGAAAAAACAAAGCCGTTGACATTGGGAGCCAAAGAAGCTGGGCAAATTATTAGGAACTATCGTAGGATCATTTAAAACAATGTTACTTGATATTTTTAATAAATAAATATTTTTAATTTATATTATGTGAATCACTTTATATTTTTTAAATATTTAACAAAAATAAATTATTATATTTTTATTATAAAATTTATTCCCACAATATTAATAAAAAGCACCATATAAGGTTAAGAAAAATAATTAATTACTCACGGTGCGGCTACCTTGTTGATGTACCTCCTCCCTATTATATATTATTTCATTTAACCTTCGCTAATCAAAGTACATGAATATTATAGATTTCTGGATTGATATTTGATTAAAATTGTAATTTATAGTAAAAGTAGTGAGTGTTTAAAAAAATTATAATTTATAATTAAAATTCGAAGAAAAAAATTAAAAATTATTAACTGTAGTTTTGCCAAACGGCCAAATACTATTGACAAATAAAAAATAATTAGGTAACCCACATGTTTTTTCAAAATATAATTAGGTACTGTTGAAATATTACGTAATATTATTTATACAATACATTTGACAAATAAAAATATTTAATGCACATTATAAGTGTACTACTCTTTGTCTTTCACCTACTTAATAAAAATAAGTCAATATTATTACAAATAAAATATTTTCTGCTACCAAACAATACCAGTACCAGAAATATTAGAAACACATTCAATTCTTAATTTTTTATCTTTATTTTTTAATTTTTATACTCTAATTCAAGTTCTAAGTATAGCCGGTACTAGAAATATATATATATATATATATATATATATATCAATCCACAATTTTTTATATTTATTTTTGAAAATTCTTTATACTCTATTTCAAGTTTCAAATATCGCACATAGCTAGTTGCAAATTATTTGGCAGGTATAAAAACAGGCCAAGATTATGCTATCCTCTTGTTCAGCCCTACAAAATTAGCAAAGTCCAGAGTGTAGAAATAGTAGATTTTAGATTATAGTTTGGAATCTAAATTGTGAATATTTAATAAAAATTTTAATTTAGAATTAAAATAAATAAAAATAATAACTTATAATTTATAGTAAAATTATAAATATTTAAAAATAATAATAATTAAAATTAAAATCAAAAAATTAAAAACTACAATAAATAACTTTGCGTAATACTCCTAATAAACCATTTGTACAGAATGGTGAAGGAGCCCACTAAGATCGACCATCATAGAAATGCAGAAATTAATATTTTGTTTGGTCCAAGATTTATTGTGGTGGGACCACAAACATTAAAATTGGACCACTATTTATTATTTAGTGACATATTTTGTGCATTTAGGATGTATTTGGGATTCTAAGACTCTGTATGAATAATATATTTAGCTTTATACAATATTTGAAGTAATTTTTTATTCTCTATTTATACAAATATGACTAATACGATGAATAACATGCATAGTATTGATGTGTAATTCAACCACATCAATTTTATACGGTAAACACTGTATAAGTTTATACTAAATTAATAATAATATAAGAAATATTTCGCATTATATAAGAATTCAAATTTAGTAAATCTTTGTTTGGGATGTTCAAAAAGCTTAACTTTTAAAAAATTTAATTTTTTTAAAAAAAAAACAAGAAAAAAGTTAAATTATTTGGGATAACTTGTTTAAATAGCATTTATTTTTTACATTTTTATTAAAATATCTAACATGTACTTAATTTTTACTTTTAAGATGTATTATTTGGAATCCTAGCAAGACTTTTTATTTTTTGGACATAAAAATTATTTTTAATTAAAAGTATTATAGTTAATTCACGTAAAAAGATTATTTTGAGTGTACAGATCTTCTTTCTTGAAAAAAAATAAAAATAAAGTTAATGAATTTTTTTAGTGATGCCAAACACACTAGATTAAACTTTTTTTTTTTGCAAAAAAAAATTTATTTTTGTTAGAGATGCTAAACAAGGGCTAAATAATCTCAAAAAAAAAAAAAAAAACATTCCATAAGCTTCAACAAGAATAAAAGTAATTTAAAAAAATATTTTTTATCAGTTATTATACTTGTCGCTCTAAACATGTATTGAATTAAATAAAAGTATTGAATAAATTTACCCAACACATGGAATATATTAATATCTTTTATTCGATAGACATGACCGGATTGAATTATATTGATATATTTAAGAGGATGTTGCTCTTTTTCGTTTTTTAAAGAAATAGAGAGATTTTTATTTTTATTTTATGATGTATATGATGTGACGATTGAAATTATTTATATTATAGAATTTATTGAAAAAATCACACAAGTAAAAAAAAAATTAAACGAATTTCGATAACTTCATAATTAGAACATATTTTTTTTGGAGAAAAATAACTAGCACGGTAATCTTAAAAGTTAATTGCATATGTTTTTTTTAAAGAAATCATGTGATCAAATCATTTAATATTCAATTTTAATTAGTTTAATTTTTTGTATAAATAATTTTTTTAAAAAAATTTATAATATAAACAAATTAAATCAGCGAGATAAACTGACCGTGAACCATATAGGATAGAAATGAAGAGGGCTTTATTTCTTTAAAAAAATAAAATAAAAGTATTTTCATCATATTAAAGAAACCCAGACAAACCTTTTAGAAACCCAAAAATGGGCTTGGCCTGTAAGGGCAAATCAGTAAAATAAATGCACCCGTGGCGTGGTTCCCAACTTGGCGGCTGGTTGGCTGTGAAAATTGCAAGTTTTTCCATTGGAAATGAAAATGAAGAAAAAAATTAGAAAGAAAAAACTATATATTATTTATTGGGCTAAATTTTAAGAACTTTTTTATTTTTTTAATTTTATGAATAAAAAATTTTATTTTATTTATCTTGATGAGATAAATTGAGAAAGTAAAAGATTTTGATCCAAATATAAATTTTTTTATTAAAAACAAAAATAAACTACATAAAATTTAAATTTTTTATATGTTGTGATAAAAAATATGGACAAAAATAATTTTTTATTATTATATGTTGACAGAAATAATTTTTTTACTTGGCTTATTTTTGTTCTTTTTAAAATTTTTTATATATTGTGATAAAAAAATATTGCTTTTTTTTATTTGCCATGATTAAAAAAGTTAAAAAAACTATAATAATATAATTAAACGATAAAAAGTTTAATAAAAAAATAAAACAAATAAAACAAATAAATAATTATCCCAACACTAATGCTTCAATCGTGGGTTTCAACTTTCAAGTGGTTGAATGGCATGCTGGTCTGGATATTTGTTTAGCGATTGATGGCGACAAACAAACCGGGCAAGTTGTTATTATTAATTTTTAAAAAAAATTAATGTATTTATTACAGCTTGATTTATAATAAAAATTTTATTATTAAAAAGTAAAAGCTAAAGAGATTATAAGAGTGGATTGTCCATTAGTTTAAAAGTTAGATTTTTTTGTTTTGTTTTGTTTTTTTTTTTTTGTGTATTTTCAGCTAAAAAATAATTAAATTAGAATCAAAATAAGTTTTTTGATAATTTTGCTTTTAAATTAATTTTTTTAAAGTTGATTATTTGGGTAAAAAGTTAATTTTTTTATTTTTTGTTCAAAATGAATAATTTTTCCCGTCTATATATTTGATATTAACAATTTTATGTAGTTGGTAGATATAATAAATAAGTTATGAATAAAGAAAAATATTATATTTTAAAAGTAATGAGAATTTAAATAAAATATTCTAAAAATTTGTGTTTTAATTTGATTTTTTAATTTTTTAATTTTTTGCTAAACGGGTAACTTTAAATTTTTTTTTTTTTTTTTTTTTGTATCTTTTTACCAAAAATCAAAATTCAAAAGTTGTCAATTAGGACCT
>JAOTRH010308206.1:0-37928 GCA_034768845.1 Heliamphora exappendiculata
GCTGAAAGCTTGCACCGCTGTGATGGAGTTGTGCCAACACAGCTCTTGGAATTGCCGCTGGGACTGCGTCATGCTTGGGGCCTGTGGTTTCTTGGATACTGCGGCTTTTTGGCTCAGCCGTTTGCTTCCTTTCTTTTTTTTAATCAGAACAAAAAATTCTGTAGAAAAAAAAATATATATTGCAAAGCAAAAAACAAAACTTATCTGTGACTAAAACCACTAGTACCACCACCGGTTGTCGCTGTCAATCACCGCCGTTTCTTTGATACCTGTTCTTATTTTTTCTTTCTAATAAATTAGAAAAAAAAATTTAAAGAACATAAAAAAAATTTACATCGAAACCTATGTCTCGTAGGCTCACATTCGATCTAAAAATTAATTAATCTATCACGGTCAATCCCATCTTAAAAATTTTTTAATTAAATCATCATCCACGCATTTAATCAAACATGAAAATAAATTATGATAATAAAATCGGAATTTAAAACGCCTGCAAAACAAAATTAGCACAGTTTTAAATTTACCCGGCCCCGATAAACCGTAAACAAAAAACAAAACAGCTCTGATACCAATTTATTGAAGGCAAAACTGCAAAGATCTTTGTTTTTTAAATCGATTTTCGGTAAAAAATTTACTGAACGGGCAAATGCCGAAACAGGTTCCAGATAAAACTTTTGACAAAGAACGATCAAAATAAAACCTGTGCAACTAAAGTTAATTTAGATTAATATATTTTGTCGATCTATTCTTCAATTACGATTTGATTTCGAGTTGAAACTCCTGTCAAATCTTCTACTGTATTTTCTTATGCGGTCCTCGAACGTAGTATAAGCTACGATCCTCCGAGAACTCGTACCAGCAGAATCCCGATATATTTAAGTCTTGAAAGAAAAAAATAATATTATAATAATAATGATATATAATCAACAGAAACTGGTTCAGCGTACCCGTTTATATATAGGGCTACAGTAGGGACCTGGGGAGTAATTATGAGTTAAACTTCTACTGGATCATAGGCACTTACTAGAGGTTTCTGCAATTATGGAAAGACATGTAGCGGTTTTTGCAATTTTCATAAAATACTGAATTACAGTACACACTACTAAAAAACTATAATTGCACTCTAACCCATAATCTCAAAACCTTCTTGCATTGACTTCCTGTTATTAAATGCTTACCATTTTTCCTTACGTTAAGATTCTTGATACCCGCCAATTAAATTTAATTATTGACAATTTAATTTAATCGGCATCTTGATAATCCTTAAGCCCTTCCACTTAACTTATTTGACCGCCAGATAATTAAATCCACCTGTAGTGTTTGGCCCGGTCAAAACTTATAAGCATCCTTAAGGGGGTATCGTCAATCCTGATATTTCGGGACGTGAATTCCGTTAATAATTAATATATTTTTTATATAAATAATACTGCTATCCAACTCACCGAGAATATAGACCCATATAAGATCGCACCCTCTAATGAATCAAAACTATGAATATGAAATATATGTAAATCAATTATTATTTCAGAATTAAGAAGATAAGTACTATTCATAATAACCTTGAGATGTGAATTAATTTATACAGTCAGAATAAAATTAATTACCCCAAATGTCTCGTTCAATACACACAAAGTGTACTAGCACAGAGAGTCAGAACAATAGATGACGCTATTATCTGTTCTCCGTAATCAAGACAGGCCTATGGTTAAAAGATTTTTCTGGTGCACCGGGGCCTAAGGTGCCTAGTTTTCTAGGGTTTTAAAGAATCAAAGGATCATCACACACATACACGAACCTAGGGTTAAAAGATTTTTCTAGCTCACCAGGGCTAAGGGTACCCAGTCTTCTAGGGATTAAAAAGCCTAAGGATCATCACACACACACACGAACCTAGGGTTGAAAGATTTTCCTTATGCACCAAGGCTTAGGGTGCCTAGTCTTCTAGGGCTTGAAAGAACCAAAGGATCATCACACACACACGAACCTAGAGTTGAAATATTTACCTGGCGCACTAGGGTTTAAAGTGTCTAGTCTTCTAGAGCTTAAAAAAGAAACAAAGGATTGTCACACACTCACGAACCTAGGGTTAAAAGATTTTCCTAGTGCACCAGGGCTTAGAGTGCCTAATATTCTAGGACTTAAAAGAACCAAAGGATCACCATACGCACACGAATCTAGGATTGAATAATTTTCCTGACGCACTAGAGCTTAGGGTGCCTAGTCTTTTAGGGCTTAGAAAACCTAAAGATCGTCACACACACACGAACCTATGATTTTTTATTGCTTCTCTTTTCTTTTCATATTTTCTGCATTCCACTTGATTTGGCTGCTTTTATTATATATTCTGATCATCTTCTGCTTTTTAGGTTTGCCAGTATGTTCGCGATTTCAGCTACTCTGCTTTCGATGAGGTGTTGGAGTGGTATGGTGCTTTCCCTGC
Organism: Heliamphora exappendiculata; assembly: GCA_034768845.1. Classification (NCBI taxonomy): domain Eukaryota; kingdom Viridiplantae; phylum Streptophyta; class Magnoliopsida; order Ericales; family Sarraceniaceae; genus Heliamphora; species Heliamphora exappendiculata. Next base: position 2,441 of record JAOTRH010308206.1, read on the forward strand.
TCCCAATCGGGACCTCATCGATGCCTCCGGCTTTGCTCAGTTCATACCCTTGCTGGGTAGGACCAGCAATGACTGGGTATGGTTGACAGCCTTGGCTGAGAGGTGGTGGGACACCACCAACACCTTTCATTTTTCTACCTTTGAGGCCACCCTAACTCCATTGGACTTTGTGATGATCACCGGCATTCTTGTCGGAGGCATCCCCATTTCATTTGATCCCGGCATTACCCGCTCAGGCGACGCTCTGACCTATCTTTTGGGCACTGTACCAGTACAGATGGATTGAAATCGGGTTAGGTACACATGGTTCCATGATCACTTTCGTCATTTCTAGTGCACTGAGCCTCATCATTACGAATGGGTTGCTCGTGCCTTCCTGCTATATATGTTCGGTGCCTCCTTATTTTCGAACGAGGAGAATACCGCGCATCTTCACTATCTTGGTGCCCTCTTTCGCCTCAACTGGGTGGCCACATATGACTGGGGAGGAGCTGCTCTTGCCACGCTCTATGGTTCGATGAGGGCCTTGACCCAATTCCCTCAAGGCCCACGGCTTGAAGAGGAAGAAGAACGAAAGGAAGGATTTGGAGCAATTTTGGGCATCCCTGGACCACCTAACTCCCAACCAAGTACCATTTCTTGCTTTATTCTCAACTTATTGCTTACTGCTTTATATATCCACTGATTACTACTTACTGTACTGTATACTGTTCTATGCACTGTTCACTGTACTGTTCACTATCCACTGTACTGCATTATTTATTGTACTGCATTGTTCATTGTACTGCACATTGTATACTACTGACTGACTGGAGGTTCGTTGGGACGTTTAGCGGGGGATGAAGGGTCGAGCTGACGACGTTTTGATGCTTAGCCTTGATGCCTAGCCTTGATGCCTCCCAGAGACGAATCTTACTGGAGGGGCCCTTCTGCCATGAGTATTACCTGGGAGAGTGAGTGGTTCGACAGTCTCTCGAATTTGACCTTTTTTGGACTCCGACATCTCCTCCAGCTCTCATGCGCTGACAGATCATCTGAGCCGCTTTGGCATATTGCTCGAGGTGGCAGGGACTCCTGCTCTCGAGCTACTGGGGCCCGAGGGGGATTACACGTCGTGGGCCCAAGCACATCTATTAGGGCCACTGGGTCCTGGGCCAGCCCTTCTTACTAGACAGAGGAGAGGACGAGCAACGACGACTGTTCCCGAGGTTGGAGCAAAGGCTGCTGCTACTGCTATTGCTAAAGGTGCTGGTGGAGCAACTGCTGCATCTACGGGAGAGGTGAAAGGCCCCGAAATCCAGTGGGATATTCACACTGTGGTGTATGGCTACTCTTTCCCTCTTCCAGTCCCGATTTTGTTGGCGTTGAAGTTTAGAGCCGAGATTGGCTAAGTTTGTCTTTTGTTCTTTCTCCTTTCTTTCAGTTACTTCTTTATTTGTCTAGTTTTCTTGAACTGCCTCTTTTTCTTCTAAGATTAATCAGGCGTGGCTAGATCGCATGATGCTGATGGTTATGGGTCTGAGGGCACTGGTTCATCAGCTAGATGCCACCGTTCGAGCAGCTGGCATTGCATTTGCTCAATGGCCATAGTGATTATCTTTCTACTTTTTGAATTCTTTGCTCTTTTCTATACTCTGCTCTTATCTCTATCTTCTTTTAACAGCCACCGACACCGATCACCAGTATAGTACAGTCGTAGGTTCTAGTCTAGCCTCAGGTTCCTGTCCAAGCTCCAGCTCGAGGTCGCAGGTCCCGTGCCTCTTCTTTTAGAGCTCGCTCTAGAGGGTCTGTTTCTTCTGCCAGAAGTCATTCCCACATCATATCTTCTTCTTCAGATGGTGGTGATGAAAACTATGACCTGTTCGAGGACGTCAATTTAGACGATGCCTAACCTTCTTCTCGCCAAGTCCGCTAGAGACGTTGAGAGAGAGAGAGAGAGATTTCTTCCCCCCTTTATTTGTACTTATTTCATAATTTTAGCTACGTTCTGATACATTAGTTTTATAGGCTTGCGTGCCCTAGATTTACTGGTTATTGGGCCTAGGTGCCCTTATCTCACATACATTTGTCATACTTTGGCCTTTGTGCCGTTTGCCTTTTTTGCATTTACACTATTTGCATGGTTTACCTTTTATTTACTACTGTTGCAACTGTCTTTACCATACTGCATGATGGATGCTCTCAAATTACAAACTAAACTAAGTGTTAACACTTTATTTACATATATAATAAAACAGGGGCCCCATAATACAAAAAATGCAAAAAGAGTGCCAGAAAGGTGTACCTGCCACCTTGTGATATGGCGATCGCCAGCTTGCAAAATGGTGGTCGCTAGGTCATGAAAGTGGTGACCCATATTGAACTTGGCAATTTGTACTTCTGATACGGCGGTCGTGCACTCCAAGGTGGCGGTCGCCACATTAGTTGTACTTCTCTTAATCTTTTGGTGTTTAGCCTTCTCATGCCTTATAAATATAGTCGGGGGTCTCCATTCTTCGTTACTTTCATCATGATGGCTTCCTTCCATGGCCCACTTTCTGCATAGATTAAGAATTTTTTCATGTTAAACGTCTAAACTTTGCATCGTTCGGTATCAACTCTCTATTTTCACTGCTAATTGTCAAGATAAACGAACTACTGCTACGGGCTACTACACAGCTGTGGGACCCACAATCTCATGTTTTTTGTTTTGGCCTTGAAGAACTATGCCCACTGTAGAGGAGTTCGCCGCTATTCTGGATTTGACCCCGAGAAAATCTGTAGTTGTGCCAAATTTCTTTCTCTTTAATTGGCAACAGATAATACAACTCTGTGGCTTATTGAAGATGGAGGCTTCCCTTTTAACAACTGATAACTGCCTCAATAATCCATGGATCATAGACAAATTTTATCCTATCACTGACCTAAGTGACTTCAGTTTTCAAGTACGGCGTCGCTATACTTTGTGTTTCTGCCTCCTTGCTCGTTACCTTTTCATTCCTTTTGAACGAGTTAGCTGCTCACTAGTTGACGTTGTAGGTCAAATGTGGTCGGGGAAAGACTTTATCCCAATGGTCTTTGCTGAGACTCTGATTGGCTTGGATGCTATTCGTCAAGGCGAGACTACTACTTTCGCTGGTAGTCCCTTGCTTCTTCGAGTAAACTTAAAGCCTCTCTTTTCCATTTCTCTTAATAGTCTTTTAAACACACTGTCGGTTGAAAACACACTGCCCTCGTCCCCTAGATTACCCACCTCTAAGTATTCAACAATCAATTCATTTCCTCTTTGAGCCTTTGTCGGGGGCTTTTCGCTGTGCCCTTGAGCAGGTTAGTTTCACCCCAACTCAATAATTACTATCAATTTTACTAATTTCTCTCGGTTCTTAACCCTTTGCAGATCTGGTTGATGGAGAAAGTGAATCTTATGAAGAAATCGGCTACCAATAGGTATAGTGCAGCGGCCCTTGTTTATCGCCCTTACTATTAGATATGCACTACCGAGATAGCTTAGAGACAGTATCTTTCTTCTCTGACAGGAGCAAATATTACCTGGCAGTACTCCTGGTGGCGGATCCCCACCATGATTTTAACCACCATGGACCATCTCGGCATCCTGTTGATTAGCTTGCAACAGTCTACTTTTTATTATCCACACCGAATCATGCGGCAATTCGATCGCAGTCAGATCGTATTCCATGGTGTTTGAGGTAGCTTGTACTCATCTTCACTTCAGGCCCCATTTCTGGCAAAGTATTAGGAGGCTTAGCCATCTCGCTCACTGATGGAGATGCAGGAGCTGTAGTGCCCAGAACGCTCCGACGAGTATAAGGCATGGCTGATCCAAGACAAAGAGAAATGAAACAAGGAGAAAGAAAAACAGGTACGGAAGATAAGGAAGATTTGAGGAGCTTGCTTTGTTTTTTAGATTTTATAGCTTTTTTAAATGTTATTTTTAGACTTTAGGACTTGTGCGCTTGCCTTATTTTCAAAACCTTATAACTGATGCTGAAAATGAAGTATTCCACCTTTATTTTGAAAAAAAGATTTACAATTATCTTATGTTTTTCGATCTTTGCAATGTGAATGACTTTATTATAAGAATTTAAAAATGAATTTACATTGATCTTACTTAGATTCAAAGCTGGTTAAAACAAAGAATGCGGCCGGACTTTTTAAAAGAAGTTGCCTACGTATCCCAAGAAAGTGGAATCAGGCCCTAATGTAGTTCGAGCTCGATTTACTTTTGGGTATTAATACTCTCATTTTATGATATTCTAACTTTTTCCAAGGTCGTCCTTTCAAGTTTTCGGCCTTACATGCTGCTCTAACTTTTGCTTGGGCTACCTTTTAGTTTTCAACCCAGCGAGCTTTTATTTTATTTTATTTTTCTCTCAAGGGTAGTACTTTTTGAGCTGGTCTAACTTGATCGGTGTGGAGAGCATATTGCCATCCAAATCCATGATGATTACTGCACCACCAGTTATAATGCATTTGATCAGAAATAGCTCGGACTAGTTTGGATTGAACTTGCCCCTTGGGTTAAAGACGGGAGCCCTAATCTCCTTAAGAACCAAGTCACATTCTCTCAAGTCCCAGGTCTTAACCTTTTTGTTGAACGCACGAGCTATCCTCCTTTGGTATCCTTGCACATGAAATAAAGCCTGCAGCCTTCTTTCATCAAACAATAGTAGCTCTTCCATCCAATTTCTCTACCATTCTATCTCTGGAATACTAGCCTCAACCACTATTCTTAGTGAAGAAATTTCCACCTCAATGAGCAACACAACTTCCATCCCATACATTAAAGAATAAGGTGTAGTTTCTGTTGAAGCTCTAATAGACGTCCTGTATTCCCAGAGTGCAAACAGTAGATGTTCCAGCCAATCTTTATGTGAGCTGATTATCTTTTTCAAAATATTCTTTACATTCTTGTTTGTTGCTTCGACTGCCCTGTTGGTTTGTGGCTGATATGGTGATGACTTGTGGGCTACTATCCGATATTCTTCAAAAAGGTCCAAGACCTCACCTTGGAAGTACAAGCCGTTATCTAAGATGACTTCATGAAGAACCACATATCGACAAATAATATTTTGCTTGATGAAGTTGGCGACGTGGGAGGCTTTCAATATTGAGTAGGAGACAGCTTTTACCCACTTAGTAAAATAATCAATGGCCACCAAAATGAATTCGTGCCCTTTTAAAGTTTTTGTGTTACCCTGCCAATCACAACAATACTCCGTACTGAAAATGGCTATAGGGACGTCAGGCTATATAGCTGGAACGGGAGAATATGCATAAGGTTCGCATGGATCTAATATTTATGACACCTTCGCACAAACTGTATGCAATCTATCTCCATTGTCATCCAAATATACCTTTATCGTAGGATCTTCTTGGCTAACATATTTCCACTCATGTGAGGCCCACAGACTCCCGCATGTATCTCCTTCATCAATTCTCGGCCTTCTTTACTATTGACACATAGCTTGATGACTCCAGAATGTCCTCATTTGTACAATTTTTCCCTGCAAATGATAAATTGTGCAGATAATCTTCTTATTGCTCTTTTGTCCTTTTTTCTAACAGACTTGGGGTATTCTCTTTTTTTCACCAAATTTTAAATGTCAAAGTACCAAGGGAGTTTATCAGTGCTTTCTTCGATTGCGGCTGTCATCTCGTATGCCGGCTTTCTCTTCTACTCAATTATCAATGGCCTAATCCTGACCCTAGGTGGTATATCAATCATTGATGCCAGAGTAGCCAGTACGTCGGCGAACTTGTTCTATAATCTTGGAACATGAGTGAAAACCACTTATTCAATGCATGGTATCAGCTTTTCCAGCTCTTGATAGTAGAAAATTAATGTTATGTCCTTAACCTTCTAATCTTCTCTTGTCTGTAAGACCACCAATGCTGAGTCCCCTGTGACTTCCAGTTTCTTTTTCCCTAGTTCTAGGGCTGCCTTTAACCCGATTAAGCACGCTTCATACTCAACTTGATTGTTGGTAACTTCGAAGGTGAGCTTCAGGGACAGAGGAACATGTGATTCGTCAGGAGTGACAATGAGAACTCCTATTCTATAGCCATACTCATTAGATGCACCATCAAAATATAGAATTCATTTGTCGTCCTCAACTCCCATCAGCTGCTCATCAACGAACTAGAATTCTACGTCTTCGTCTCTCTCAATTGGTTAGCCTGCTAGAAATTCTTCTTCTGCTGCTGCTCTGCCTTTGGTTGACTTTCAGGTGACGTACCTGAGATTAACTCTAACAACAAAAACCACCTGATTAGCCTTCTTGTTAATGTCGGCTTCTCGAACAAGTATTTTAACGGGTTCATTCGAAAAATGACATTCACTGTGAAAGACAGCATGTAATGACTTAGTTTTTGGGAGGCCCAAACTAAAGCCCAACATGTCTTTTCCAGTGGTGTATATCGTATCTCGGATCCAGTCATCTTCTTGCTCAAGTAGTAGACTGCCTTCTCAATTCTAGTTTTTCCTTTTTGTGCCAGTATGCGTCCCAAAGCCAAGTCAATCATTAACAAATAGAGAATCAGTGGCCTATCGAGCTCGAAAGGATCTAGAACAGGTCGATTTTGCAAATACTGACGCACAGCTTTGAAGAGCCTTGGCATTTGTGATTCCATTCAAACTTGATTCCTTTCTTCAGTAGGCGGAATAACGGCTCACATGTGGTTGCCAACTTTTCTATGAACCAGCTGATAAATTATACCTTGCCCAGAAAGCTCCTGACTTCTCGTTCGGTCTTTAGAGGAGGCATTTCCATGATTGTATTGATCATAGAGGGTCGACTTTAATGTCTCGTTGAGTAATCATAAATTCGAGTATCTTCCCAGCTGTGACTCCGAAAGCACATTTCTGTGGGTTAAGCCGCATCTTGTATTTTCTAATTATTTTAAAGAACTTCTATAATGCGACGATATGGCCATCCTGATCCTTGGACTTTACTATGATATCATCCACATATATCTCGACTTCCTTGTGTATCATGTCATGCAGCAAAGTAGTGGCAGCCCTTTGATAGGTTGTCCCTGCATTCTTCAAATCGAATGGCATCACACAATAGAGCATGCCTCCCTGTGCTGTCAAAATGTAAATATACAGCAACGAGAAATCATTCTTCGGGCTAGCTATGTTAAGATCTTAGAAATCGATACAAACTCTGATGCATCCGTCTTTCTTTAGAACCAGAACAATGTTGGCCACCCATTTCAGATACTCGATTACCATAAGGAATCCAGCATTGATTTGCTTAGTGACTTATTCTTTGATCTTCAGAGCCCATCTGGTTATATCAGTCTCAATTTCTGTTTAACTGGTTTAGCATTGGGATATAAAAGGATGTGGTAATGGAAAATATTGGTATCAATACCGGACATATTCTCGTAAGACTATGCAAAGACGTTTTTGAATTCTTTGAATAAGGTTCTTAATTGCTCACGTTCAACTAAAGATAACAAAGACCCAATTTGCACAATTTTTGGAATAGTTTCATTGTCCAGATTAATTGACAAAGTTTCTTCAATTATATATTAAGTGCACATTTCTTCTTCTCTTTTTATTAAAAACTTTATTTTTTCAGGGACATCCCGTTGAATTCAAAATCGTCAAAAAACATAGGAAATAAATCAAACAAAGTAGAGTAACCAGAAATCTTGTTCATTTCATTGATATTGAGAGATGAAATTACAAGATAAAAAATAGCGGGAGAGGACGCACAGACAGATGTGCCCTTCGACTCAACATCCAACTTATTAAAGAAAAACACGGACTCATGCATGATAGATCCTGACTCAACACTAGCATCATACGAAGCAAGGGACTCTAGGGTTTAATTTTTGACTTCTTTCACAGCCACGTCCACAATCAACCTAGTGTAGTCAACTAACACACTGCATCCCAACATCGGGCAGTCTTGATTTGCTATACCCATCCTGCTAAACAACGCCTCCATGTTGGTGCCATCCAGTTGATCAACCCAGTCTTCGTCCCATCGAGCCTTTCTTTCTTCCTTCTTTTCTGTGACTTCCTCCTCTTCTGAATTAGACAATTTATGATTCAAGAAAATCTTTAGTCTTGGCAGCCTCTGGTTGCTCTCTTCATCAACCCATGGTTCCAAAAAACCATAGTAAGAAAAATTCTCTCCTTCTTTGACAAAGTATCCATTCAGAGTTTCTGAATACTTGGCCTTTTTCCCCTTTCGTTCCCCCTATGGCCCGTTCAAATCTTCCTTCGTCGGCTTATACCCAAGACCGAAGTATTACGAAGCTAGCGATACCTGAATGGGCTCTAGAATTCCCAACTGCTTACGCCCCAGCCCCATGCCTGGAAAATAGGACATATGTCGCATCATTGTCACCACATAGGGATTGATATACCTTTCCTCTTCCTTTAACAGCATCTATACTGTCGGCGCCTCATCATACCAAATTTCGCTTAGAAACACATCCTCTACCCCATGTTGAACCTCCAATAGAGTCGACCCATCTTTCCTAGGGTTTTGAATGTTGTCTTCTCCATGGATGGTGAGTATTGCCCTGTCTTTAATCATTTCATCTTTTGATGCATGGTGGAGGGTACTGCCTGGATGTTTGGATCATGGAGCCATGGCCGTCCCAGTAATAAATTAAAGGATGTCGGCACATCCAAGACTTAGAATTCAACTGATGTTTCTAGTGGCCCAACTGATACTATAAAGGACACTAAACCGAGCACATCCCGCCTCGTGTTGTCGTATTCCCTAACTCTCTGGTTACTTGGCGTGAAATGTTTTGGTTTCATCCCTAAACAGATAGTAGTCTTGAGCGAGTAAACATTTAAAGCTGACCCATTGTCGATGAGGGTAACTAGAACCCATTTTTTAAGCATTTTATAGTTATATGCAACGCTTATTGTGGTTCTTCCCTTCCCATGGCAAATCTTTGTCAAAAAAAGAAATTACCTTCGGTGCTACAGCCGGCAAAATCAACCCGATCAATTGTTCTAAGGTTGCATCTATCGAGATGTTTGCCTTATTCAAAACTTTCAATACTCCATGTTAGTGCTTGTGCGAGGCCATCAACAACCCCCAAATACTGATGTTTTCTTGAGTTTTCTTTAGCTATTTCAGTACAGCGTCGTCTTCCTCATCTTGTTCTTTCTCTTTTCCTTTCCCACTGGTCTGTCCCTTTTCTAGCTAGGCCGGCATGAAGTGTCGCCCACTCTGGGTTAAATGTTCAACTCCCTCTTCAGAATCCCATAATCCTCATAGGTCGGTCTATTTAACCTCTGCAACATAGGGAGAACCCTCGAACTCCCATAAGTCTTCTAAACTGTTGCTTTTCGGTCTTCCCTTTCTTTCTTCTTCATCTTCGATCACCCATGTGTTATCGATTTCATCCAACCCCTAAATATCTTCCTCAATGTACCTGATTTGTTGTTTTTGAGCAGTCTAGAAATCTATCCACTCTTCTCCATCTGACTTCATTACTATCCTGACCAACTAGTACGATTGCATTTCATCAACAAAAACCTCTTCCCCAAAGAGCCAGGGAAGAGTGATTCCATCTAGAACATGTCCAAAATCATGTGGCCTTACCGGATAGTCCAAAGGTCGATCATCGTCACCGTTATGTTCTTCTTGGTCCTCTACCTAGATTATCATCCCATAGCCTTCCCAGGCTGCATCATTCTATTCCTCCATCATATCCCAACCATTCCCGACCATGATTAGGGAACAAGACTGATCTTTCTCATACATTTATCGGTTAAATGTCCATGACCTTAGTGAAAGGCACAATACTGGGAAGTATTATATCTTGGTGGTAGGGGATCGGGTACAGGCATTGGGTCTAAGAGTTTTATCATCCCCTTCTTGACAAGTCAATTTAGGGATGTGAACAATGGTATGTTGAGGGGAGTAAAAACTCTCCTCATCTTCTGTTGAGACTACTGATTATTACTTGATTACGGAGTGGAAGATAAGGGATTTAATTGTCCAAAATGGGGATTCAATAAATTAACCTCGTTTGAACAGGAGATGAAGTTTATAGTAGGGGTGGGTTGGTTCTGGTTGTTTGCACGGTAAAACCTTCTTGGTTTTTTTACTTGTCTTTGATTTCTGAATATCACCAGCCTAAATAGAATCTTCAATCTAAACAGTGGTTGTGTAATCAGATACCGCTTCAGCGGAGACTGCAGGTTCTTCACTACAATTCTGACTTGCACTTTTTGAGTTGGCCTATTTTTCATTTTGGCTGCCTTTCCCATCCACCTGGTTAGAAAGTCCACAAATGATTCCCAGCCCTCTTTTTGGGTGGTTTCGAGTTCCTGGGTAGTGACATATAATTGGACATTATAGCTATACTGACTGATGAAGGTAGTAGCAATGTCTTCCCATGTTATGGTTTTTGCAACATCTAGTAAGTGAAACAATTTTTGCGCTGCCCTGGAGAGTTACCGATGAAACAATTGGGCCTTTAGCTGATCATCAATTTCCATGGGGGGGGGGGGGGTGAGTACCAACGTACATCCTCAGATGAATTTGGGGATCTCCAGTACCATCAAACTTCTGTATTTTCAGCATCTTGAGTTTTTTTGGCAGCGAACAAGCACAAATCGCCTACATCCAACATGTATTTTTCCACCCCATTTGCCTTCCTCAGTACTTTTTCTATTCTGTTAACATTTTTTGCCATCGCGGACTACATAGATTGGGTTACATTTTCCTCCTCTACTATGATCTGACGAGGAACCTGCGACGGTACAACGACCGACGGCACTTCTTGTCCCTGATTATTGGCCCAGAAGTCTTTCTCATTCTCATTTGCATCGTCTTGCTGCTCGTTTACTCCTGGCAAGCGAGCCTAGATTGCTCGAATCTAAGCCTAACATTGGTTCTGAGCCTACATCTGCTGTTCGATTGCTCTCTGTATCTCAGTAACTGCCCTAATCTAGACTGTCAAGTTTACTTCATTTTCTTCCATTTTAGATGATTCGGCTATTTACTCAAATATTTTATAGAATCTAACTATTTTTGACCAAGCTTAACTACGCACTGGATGCGAACCTTTTGATTCAATGATCTAGACTCGAAACAAAACCTAATAACCCTAAAAATAGAATTAATGGTATCATATACTTCTTGAAAAGAACCCCGAATAATAGGTAGCAAACACTTCAAACACCAAAAATAACTAACCACGAGTAGATATAACCACTAAAATAGAAATATGCCCTTGTTGGGCCCATATTGACAGCATTACAACTGCAAACTCCAATATCTAAGGACTAACATGAAAATCGAGCGAGGGACCAACAAAACTCTAAAAACAAGGTTTACCTTAAGGAAAATGGGCAGCACTCTAGCAAGAAAATAGCTCTAAGCTAAATGAGACCGATTTACCCTAAGATTCTAAAGGAAAAATGGGTAGCACTCCAGCAAGATAACAACTCTAAGCCATACAGGACCTCGAAACAAGAATCTGAATGGGGGTTTGGGAGGACAAGCCTAAACAGCATCAAGGGTACAAAACCAACAAGCAACAAAAAATTTGGGAGGGAGGAAACTTATTCTAAACCAACAATGAGGTTTAAGCCAACAAAAGCGGTAGAACCCAAGATTTTATACCAACAGATCAAAAATCGGGCAATGACCCAAGGGAGAAACTATTTTAAAATGAAGGAGCACCGGAAGAAGACTCGGGTCAAAACCAAGGAAAGAGACTATCTTAATCCAAACAAACAAACAAAGGTCCTACATAAACACAAACAAAATATATAATTAAATAAAATAAATAATCCTATCGGGTTAATACCTAATGGTGGGTTCTAAGCAATTATATGCAGAAAAGGCCAATTTTGATCGATGATCAGGGTACCTTCTAAATAGAGTAGAGTATATACCTCATATGCCTGGTGTGGTGCAAGACATGGCCAAGCGGTACCCAAGAACTCTTTTACAGCACCTGTGAAAGCGTGTAGCCATTAAGGCTTACCCGTCTCCCTAACATAGCCCTGAGATAGTAAACTGATCGGGGTTTTAGGTCGACCAGGCAGGGGGATAAAAACAATGCAAATGCGTGCGAGAATGCAAATAAAAATTTCATATTAAGAACCAATGATGTGTTCAAGTCTAGCCCGCTTATTTGTTTTGAAAAACAAGTCCCAGCGGAGTCGCCAGAAAATACTGTGTCACCAGGATTTAGGGTTTTGGTTTAAAAATAAGAGAATTCAAGAAATGTCTAGAAAATATTTTAATACCTTGAAAATCAAAATTTGAAAACCCTTTTATTGTGAAAAAAATGGAGTCGCCACTTGATTTTTGAAAAAAAATCAAGAAAAACAAAATGAACCATTGATCTTTAAAATGGTAACCAAAGAAAATAAGGGTCCGAGGGTTAAGGTACAAACTAGGAAGGTGTTAGGCACCCCGTTCGCCCAACCGTGAAGTTGGCCTCTACTAATGATCATCATTAGTTCTTAATTAGATTTCTCAAATACAAAAGATAGAAGCAAAGACAGAACATCCAAAATCAAGTAAGAAAAATACATAGCATATGTATATAGAACGCCAAATGAAACAATTAACAAAAGAAAATCTTAAATCCTACGACATGCAATTTTTAACTAAAGAATACATGAGCAAACCGCATGGTATCACCAAATAACTTAAATTAACATAAATATGACATGATACCAAATCAAAACAAATGTAATTCCAAATTTCTCAAGATTCTAATCACAATTGCATACAATATTGTCAAACAATCAAATATCTTAAAACATTCTAAAATTTCTCAATCACGATTCTAAACAAAGTAAACAAAAACATACTCAAAAGTCACCTAATTACACTCAAATGGAGATCACAAGTTAATTACCAACAAAATAATAAAAGATGCTATTTGAAAGAGAATTAAACTATAAAGGTAACAACTATCATATAGAGATGTAAAAGTTGCTATTTAACTAGAACATTTTAATATACGAGCGAAATATTAAAGATTATGACCGTATGAATGTGAGTGCACCAAATGTAACAATCACGACATTGTAAATGGCAATTGCCGGACATGTTGGCATTATTTTGATGAATTCAAGAGTAACCACATGCTAAGTGTAAATGTGCAATGTGGCAAAGGTAAAACTAAAGTTGGTTTCTATAACATGATTTTAACTAAACTTAACTAATCTAAACATGCTTATCATAACTAACTAAATGCTCACGATCTAATCAAATAAAGCGAGATAATTGAATCAATTACGTAAACAATATGAATTAGGCATGAGGAATAAGGTATCAAAACTAACCCAATAACCCCAGGAGAGAAGAAGTGGAGAAAGAAGGACTGGGATCTAAACATAATACCTAAATCGCTACTATCCGGGTGAATCCTCAAGTCAGGGAGTAGTGCTCAATTGTTCGATCCTCGAGGAATGCTTCAACTCCAATCAGTAAATTGGGAATTCGGCAGAGTATAGGCATAATGCAGCTCGTATGTCTGCGAAGCAGCAAGGTGCCGGCATCAAAACTTGTACTCCCCTGGTACTTGGACAGAGTATCTCTCACTCAAAATTCTTGTTCTAAAAAATGTAACAGGGGTACGGTATTTATAGAATTTATCGACCAATGAGATGCTAGCACATTTTGAGACACGTCAGAATTTTTCAAGGTGGCGGAAGCCACATCATGAATTGGCGGTTGCTACTTTAGGAGAGTTTCCACAAGCTTCTTTTGGCGGTCGCCACTATGCAACGTGGCGGTCCCATGGTTAGAGTTGGCAGTTGCTACTTCAAGCTATGGTTTCCACAAGTTTCTCAAACAGTCGCCACAATGCAAAGTGGCGGCCCCATGATTGCAAGGTGGCGGCTCTAGGTTTAAGTTAGTGGCTAGAGATTTGGACATTGCGAGTTCACTGGTTCAAAGCTTTGGCTTACTTGGCTTTGATACTGAGCTTGGATCATTCCTCAAGAATCATAATGAAGCACCATTTCACTTGATTTTATCATCGGATTCACCCGGATCAATCTAAGATTGGGCGGGATCAAATTGGGGCCGGGTGTCTACAACTAAGAGCGACCACACCGTCACATGGAAACTAAAACTCCCTTGGTAACCACCGAGCACCTCCTAGATCTCCACAAATGTCACTTACTCTCAAAAGCATCAAGGTGTCACAATAACCGCTATAAACACCACACTGGGTAAGGGATACCCCCAAAACGTACACCCAACAATCTTCACCTTTACATGAATTCTGTAAATCACTCTTGAGATAACTAATATCGATGTCTATTCTACCGTCACCATCAATTTACCACACTTAAACTGGCATGGCCCGCACCTCTACGCCGAGATGCCCGACAACTATTCGTCGACGTGTCTGCCGTCACTCTACCTATTCTTTGAAGTGTAATAGTTGTCAATCATTTATTGAATTAAAAAATTGTCATATGATTTGACTCTACTTACAACTAATCTTGATTGTCTAGTACATCGTCTTTTTCCTTGTACGCTACATCAAGTCGCTGCCATTTTTTTTCCTTCCTTTCCCTGTGCAAAATAACTTTTTTTTTATTTATATGAACCGAAATAAAAAAAATAAATCCTTACTTCCTTTACCCATTATGGCTTCAAATGGTGAACCTCGGTTCTGATACCACTTGTTGGAATTTAATCACAAATCTCCAAACGCAAATAGAAGCACAACGATGCATACATCAAAGAGAAAAATTACACAAAAATTTACGTAATTCGGCACAACCTTCTTACGTCCACGAGTGAGAGAGATAATCTATTATATCGTAAAATGTATAATGATCATTAGACCAAACACACCTCAAACTTGACATCACTATCTCGAGTCTTAAAATAAATCTTATTTTTCCATTCAAATGTTACTCTTGTGCCATCAGTATTTTTTCATCCCTTTCTACATCTCTATCACATTTGATTCAATTTTTCACACAACTAGAATTATAAAGTTTCTATTTATGGACAACCCTAAAATTCTAACCCAATATAATTATAAAACTTTATATATATATATATTAGATTTCTTATGAATTTATAACTCCAACCCAATTAAAATACATATAAATAAAAATATAATTATATAGATATATAGAATATATGATACATACCCACGATTTGAGGATGTATAATTTGGTTCTCATATAACCATTTTATTACATGCTTTCCAAATATTCCAATAAATTAATATTAGATTACAGCAAAGTCAACATGTCACTGGAATTATCCATTGATTGAAGGCTTGTTTGGGATTGCTTTTAAATTAATTTTTTTTTGTACAAAAAAAAGCCAATTTCTAAGCTGTTCTATTTTTTTTTTGTTTTCTTTTTTACAAAAAGCTAACATACTTTTTTATCTCTTAATTCAAGAAAAAAAGTTAATATAAATCTCAAAAATATTAACTTTTTTTCAAATAAAATTACTATAATACCTGAGCTTAAAAAAGTCAATTCTACTAAAAAAAATTATACTAATATTCTAAACACTACAATTTAAAATATAAGTACATGGCATTTTAATATGAGCCCACGTACCTATCTTCTTACTAAACCGAGGAATTTTGTACACATGGTGCAAATTTATATAATAAAATAGAGAGAATTATGTAAATATTCTACGTGACATTTTATCCAACGGTTAAGATATATTTTTAGTACAAATTTATGATCAAAATTTATTCTAAAAAATGTATTCTCTCTCCTCCTCTACGATTAAAATTCATTTGGCCTAAAAATCCTACGATCAAGATTAGTTGTTAAAAATTGTACTACATTTTTTTTTTTAACTTCTCCATGATATTGAAACTATACTTTTGATTTTTATTCTTACTAATCTTTTTTACCAAAAATACACGCATCTTTAATAAATGGTTATATTGTTTTTATAGAAAGTAAATTTACTTTTCAAAATATAAAAATAGTTTTTTAAATTCTACTAAATTGATAAAAAAATTATTAAAATAAAAATAAAAAGCTAAAATTTTATTTTTATGTATATTCTTTCTATTTTTTACAATATGTGGAATACACTGTAAGTGACTTAATTAAATTATGTATATTTTAATTTACAATAGATATGAATTGCTGTATTAAAAATTAGATTGTATATAAATTTATGTATAGACAAAAAATAATGCCAACTTTATATATATGTTAACTAACGAATTATAAGTGTTTAAAGACATTTTTAATATAATTTTATACACTATTATTTTGATTTTTTACTTTTTAAAAATCTATACATTTTGAATTATTGTTCAAAATTAATTCAATAATTTAATTATATTAAAAATTATCTTTAGACACGAGTAATATGCTAGTCTATAATAATATATAAAAGAATAGCACTTATTTGATGTGATAAAATTGTGTGAATTTTTGTATACCAAAAATATTCCTAATTAATTTTTTAATACCAAAATAAATTTATTTAATTTTATCCATTAAGCTTTTCTTTTTACTTAATTTAAAAATTATAAATGCTCACAATTTTAAAATTAAATTATTTTATTATTTATTTTTTATAATTTATTATTATTTTTAAATACACATTTACACACATCCGCGTGTCCTGCGTTAATAATTATATTTTGACCTCAAGTAATCATATCATATGTGTCCCTAGAAAGCAACTTATGACGTATGGTTATTCACAATTTTAAATTTTATTTATTTTTTAAATTTTTTTTTTATTATTTAAAATAATCATATGTGTCCACCGCTAATGATTATATTTTGACTTATATTACCATATAATAATTCGGGACCAAGAAAATAATTACTCTATTATGAAAACAATATATAAACAATGATCGTGTTTATCTTAGCTAGTAAAAAATAGCAAAAATTATTATTTTTTTGAACTGTTTTTTAAATATTTTAGTATAAATTTTTACTTCTTTATTCTTCTGGTCATGAGAAATTTAAAAAGTATTTTTTTGATCAAAATTTAAAAAAATTACTAAAAACAAAAAAAATTATTTTTGGTTAAAAATAACTATTTTTTTATCTATCCTAAACTTTTTTTACTTTTTAATAAAAAATTTTCAATTGTGTGATTTCTTGCTACACAAGAAACTTAAAAGGTGTAAGAATTTGAACTAAAATTATAAACATTCGTTTAAGAAATAACTATTCAGCAAAAATTTTGATTAAACCCACTAATATATAACTATTTAGTAATGATATTTTAATTCAAAATAATATTAAATTAATATGAGCCCACGTATCTATCTTCTTAGTAAATGGACGAGTTTTGTCCACCTGAAAAAAAAATCTATACTAATATATAAAAGAAGAGTATTTATTTGATGCGATGAACTGTGTAAATTTTGTATACCAAAAATACTTTTACTTAGTTTTTTAAAATCAAAACAAGTTCATTTAATTTTATCTATTAAATTTTTTTTATTACCTAATTTAAAAATTATAAATACTCACAATTCTAAAATTAAATTATTTTATTATTTATTTTTAATTTATTATTATTTTAAAATACACACTTACACATGCATAAGTGTGTTCACCACTAATAATTTTTATTTTAACCTTATGTAATCATATGTGTTTGGAATGTAGAAAGCAACTTATGACTATAGGTTATTCACAATTTTAAATTTTATTTATCTTATAAAGTAATATTTTTTATAATATTTAAAAATTAATTATTTATTACTATCATATCATAAACTAAGCATGTGTTTGAACTAATTTTTTTTTGGTAATTTTTAAGTTTTTTGGCATTTTTATAAAAAAATAAATATCAAATCATATAGAAAAAGTGGCAAAAAAACCTAATAAGCTAAACTAATTAATTTTTTTTTTGAATTTTAAGCAAAAAAATTTTAAAAATAAGCTAGCCCAAACACAGGCTAACTTATGTTTCTCAATTAATAAGTAAAATGAACTTTTAACATATTTATACTTTTATTTTGACCCAAAAATGAAATACTTGAACTTTTACAATTTCATTTAATCATATTTTTCATTTTTAAATTACTATATAATAGTTTTATTGTTAACCACATGAAAATCATTAAATGATATGCTTGCCATTGAATCACGTAGCCCTCATGAATGGATGTAGGACCTTTTGGAATTATCATGCACTAACAAAGTTCCACCGAAGCTATTCATAATTTCTTGTACCGAAATTCCAATTGCCTTTATTAAACATTTTGGTGCCGTAGCTTGCAATCTTCAATATTCTTCGATCCTTTTTTTTTTTGTTCTTTGTTTTTTTTTTCAATTACATAAAATAAAAATAATATAAGAATTAAAAACAAAAAAAAATAATTATTTTTATATTGATCATATGCCTTCAATGAGTTCACAATCAATTTATCATTATCAATTCTCGTGGTTAAAAAATAATAATTTACTAATCATCATTTAAACCATGCAATCAAATATTTAAAATAAATAATTATTATTAAAAGTTGGGATTAGATTGTTTGCAAAATCGAGCTAGCACAATCTAAATCGACTCGAATCTATGATAAAATCATATATAATCAAAGATGGTTCTGATACTAATTGTTGGGGCAAACTGTCAAGATTCTAAGATAACTAATGTCGATGCCGATTCTACCGTCGTCGTCAATCTGCTACACTCAAATCAGCATAGCCCGCACCTTTACGTCGAGATGCTCGAAAACTATTTGTCGACGTGTTCGCTGTCACTCCATCTATTCTTTGAAGTGTAATAGTTGTCAATCATCTGTTGAATTAAAAAATTGTCATCTGATTTGACTCTAACTGAAACTAATTTTGTTTGTCTAGAACTGCATCACTTTTCTCTATTTGCACGCTATATCAAGTCGCTGTCATGATTTTTCCTCTATTTTTCTATGCAAAATAACTTTTTTTTATTTATATGAACCGAAAAAAAAATAATACCTTACTTTCTTCACTCACCATGGCTTCAAATGGTCAACCTCGACTCCAATACCACTTGTTAAAATTTAATCACAAATCTTTGAACGCAAACAAAAGCATAACAATGCATAAATCAAAGAGAAAAATCACACAAGTATTTACGTGGTTCGGCACAATTTGCTTATATTTACGGGTGAGAGATAATTCACTATATCGTACAATGTATAATGATCATTAGACCAAACATACCTCAAACTTGACATTCCTATCTCGAATCTTGAAACAAATCTCGTTTTTCGGTTCAAATATTACTCTTGTGCTCCTAGTATTTTTTCATCTCTTTCTATATCTCTACCCTAATTTGATTCAGTTTTTCACACAACAATTAGAATCATAAGGTTTCTATTTATGGACAAAGCCTAAAAATTATAAATGCTCACAATTTTAAAATTAAATTATTATATTATTTATTTTTTAATTTATTATTATTTTTAAATACACACTTACACACGCTTGCATGTGTCCACCACTAATCATTTTATTTTGACCTTATGTAATTATATGTGTTTGCACTAATAATTATATTTTGACCTTATGTAATCATATGTGTTTGCAATGTAGAAAGCAACTTATGACTATTGGTTGTTTACACTTTTAAATTTTATTTATCTTATAAAATAATATTTTTTATAATATTTAAAAATGATTTATTTATTACCATCATATCATAAATTAACTTATATGTTTCTCAATTAATAAGTAAATTGAACTTTTAACATATTTATACTTTTATTTTGACCCAAAAATGAAATACTTGAACTTTTACAATTTCATTTAACCATATTTTTCATTTTTAAATTACTATATAATATTTTTATTATTAACCGCGCAAAAATTATTTATTTCAATATGTGTCACCAAGCAGTTATTTAGCCACTAATAATTTTTTATTTGATCGCTCAATTATCTCTTTACATATTTTATTATCGAAAAAGTTTTTTCCTATCATATATAGTTGCGATTGATAAAAGCTATGCTAATTTCACAAGTAAATATAAAACGGGACACATGAGATCTCTTTCTGTTAACACTAATTTAATATTTAGCATATCTCCTTGAAGTAAATTGGTAAGATAGGCTTGGAAGGAATTATGTAGTTCTTCTATTTTAACATGAAATTAATTATACTATTAAGAATTCTGCTAATCAGTGAATAATAATATATTTTGATTCGTTAGAGCTTAATTTTGACCTATTAAAAATTTATAATTTAAAAAACAAATAACAGTCACATCTTAATATTATGGACCAAGAGTTGTTATAATCAAATAAATACAATAAACTCTAAGTACAAAGAGTCTACTTATTCACCATGCATCCAATGAACGATAATTAATATTTTTTATTTTTTATTTTTTAATAAAATTAATTATAAACTAATGAAAAGTACTATAAAAAAAAATACTAATGCGTTAACTAAACCCACCACTCATGTGGAGTCGTCCCTCGCAATAATACACAGATTTAAAAAAACAGTGATAATAATGACGTTATTATTACATCTGAATTAGAACGATACTTGATACCAATTGAAATGACCTGAAAAAATCTAATATAAAGTTATTCATATATTATATATATATATATATATATATATAATTAAACAAAAAAGTTACAGTTAGATTTGACAGGTATGCCAGAGTTTAATTATTTTTATGCAATTTGACCATTCAAATTGAATGGGGCAACTTAATAGCGAAATAAACTGTTTTGTTTCTTGTTATATCGTTATTGAATGCCCCACCTCTCATTCTCCTGTCACAACCTATGGCCTTCCTCCCTCTGCGGTCCTCTCCCACACTCTCATCTCACAATCTTCTTCTCTCTCGTACGGCAAATTACTAGCTAATTTTGAAATAACATGTAAGCGATGTTACATAATATTTTTGATAAATAAGTAATCACAACTTATACAATGTGGATCATCACCATATCTTTGACATCAAGATATCGATCATCGTGAAGTACTCTATGTCGTACCATGATTCAAAATCGAGCACAAGTTCTAATACTAACTACTGTTGGAAAACGTATCGGCTAAAAAATGAGTAACACCTGTTGTGCTAAAATGATCAGAATAATCACAAACGAACACAGAGACAAATTTTACGTGCTTTGATAATTTATTTACGTCCATGGGTGACAAAATTTAATATATAAAAAAGAAATTACAAATCACTCGACGTTCACAAATTTTTTCTCTCAAACGAATAATCTGATACTACATTCATATTTACTAGAGAGGAAAAGAAACATAATCTAATCAAAACTTGTGCTAGTCGAGTTCAAAACTAATCAAATTTGTGCAAATTCACATTCTTCAGAACTCTGAAAAATCAAATTGATGTGAATAAAATTTAATAACATTATATACTAGAAGTCAATCTCAACTCAAATAGGATTTGAACAAAAATTTCTAACAATCTCCACCTTAGCAAGAATTCATCCCCTAAACAAATCAACATACCAATGTTACCACCAAATGCACTAAAAGTGCTCAAATTTCTTAATCGAACAAATCGGCAGATAAAATCTGCATCCAAATGCGCTTTGTGACGCTAAATTCACCAAAGATTCAAATCAGACATATTGGCAGATTAATACTACTATCAGATGCGTCCTGAAATGCCAAATTGCACCTAAAGGTACCAAATTCCAAAAGTAAACAAAATACGAATAGATGCACCGATCACATTCGGACCAAATGTGAATTAGCCGGGCGGAGAAGTTACTCAAATTACCAAATCTTGTCAAATTCAAGCGGTATGAAAACTTGACCCAAATGACACATTTTGTCATCAAAACTGTCAGCATATTCTCCACCAACAAATGCAACTAGATAACCGACACAAAATTCATTTATTAACAAATTTCATGTGAAGCTCGATTCTTTTTTATTTTGTAATGTTTTGTCGACATGTTACAAATAGCATATGGTTGATATAAAATGGAGTATTTCTATGTGATGTATACATGTCGTGGCTTCAAAATGCATGTTAGAATTAATCCTGGACCGTTTACGTATTGTAGTGTAAAAGTTAAAAAATTGCTGAGCAAGACCGATCGATCGGTCCTAAGACCGATCAATCGGTCTGTCAGGGTTAAGTGTGCGTGGGACAGACTTAAACATTGGTATTTGGTCCAAAACTTCCAAAACAAGTTTCTCCTCCGTCTCTCTAGAAGAAAGGTTCGAACCCTTGACTTCTCTCTAGGTTTTTCCTTGCCCCGGGTGTGATTTTGGCGTTGCGAGAGTAGAACGGTGTTGTATACGCCGAGAGCTTTGCATCCATCCAAACAGAATCTCATTTTGACGACGTTGGGTTTTTTGCGAGAAACTAAAGCATCGAATTTTTAACTCTCTACGGTAGGATTTTAAACTATCTTAATTTAAAAGGGTGATACATGTAATTATATGCATTTTTACTGTTGTAAAATGTTATAAATGTCAAACTTTATGTTTAAACCGTATTTGGTTAGATAAAAAGCATATTAGGCTTTTGTATAATTTATTACAAAGTTGTTGGACATATGTGTACGTGATTTGTAAAAAGAATGAGTTATGAAAATCGAAAGGATTTATGTATATGCTGTGAGAACATAGTTTTGGGAGGTTTGGAGCTAACCCTTGGTATTGAGATGTGGTTCAAACGGGTGATTGATGAATGTGTGCCTTTAAATGTTTGTGTCTGGCTATGTGCTTTTCTAAATGTATAGCAACTATGTGTGTAACTGGGATTTGATTGCTTTTGCAGTGAAAGACCGTAAAAAATTGTTTAATTGGGGTAGGTTGTTATCCTGCTGTGAAGACCGTAAAGGACTGCATAATTAGAGTGAATGTGTGGTCCTATAGTGAAAGACTGTAACGAATTCGCATGAATGGGGATAGTACTTATCCCTTGGTGGAAGACCGTAAAAGTGTGCAAAGTGTGTAGAAAATATCGTAGGTTGTGGAAATGTAGTTGGAATATAGCGTATCATGTATGATTATTGAACTGTTAGATGTTACTAGATTATATGAAAACTCATAGTTTTAAGGATTGAAAAACCATTTTGTGACGTACGTAGTCGAGTTGTTTATATAATTTGTGATTGCATGTTTTACTTTTAATTCATACCAGTCTACTTTTCTATTGGGCTTCGGCTCACATTGTTGGATTTAAAACCTTTCAGGTGATCCTGACTATGTGGTTTGAGGTGATGAAGTACAGAGGGTGATGACGGATTAGAAAACTTATAGTTTTCTTGTTCTGGTTATCTTGAATCATGTAATTATTGTAGTATGTTTTGTACATGATAGCACATGTTTTGTAAATCTCAAGTTATGGTTCCAATGCATATATGTCGTATATAATAGCACATGTTATGCGCCTCGAGAGAGGTTTTGGAGCAAGTTTTTGGCACTTTTAAAGCTATTCTATTTTTCCTTGTATGTGTTGAAAAATAATACAATATTTTCTAAGTGTTGAATTTTATGGTTTGGCTTTGAAAATCTTTCCAGGGCCAGACCGATTGATAAACCAATCGATCGGTCTTTTTCATGTCTCGGTTCTTTGGTAGGCATGTGAACAGTGGCGAACTATCAAAAGACCG
This sequence comes from Heliamphora exappendiculata, assembly GCA_034768845.1. Classification (NCBI taxonomy): domain Eukaryota; kingdom Viridiplantae; phylum Streptophyta; class Magnoliopsida; order Ericales; family Sarraceniaceae; genus Heliamphora; species Heliamphora exappendiculata. The sequence goes on from JAOTRH010308206.1 coordinate 25,983, forward strand.
ATTGATTGGTCTAGGCAAGTTTTGAGAAAATTGTGTGTTTTTGTTTAAAAGCTTGGTTCTCGGGACCTTGATCTTATTCTTTCGCGTTACTCTTTTACTTAAATTATACCCTTGGTAGTGAATTTTTTAAAAGTTTTCAACTTGTTTTTGAGTTAGGTTCTTTGACCCTCTTGGGGCTCAGGTGTTTCTGGTGGGTCTTGGTTTCACAAGCGTTTTTTCTTGGGTGGTTCACGTGACTAGAGTTTTGGAGCGTGACAGATTGGTGTCAGAGCTCTAGGTTCGAATACCTAAAAGTCGTGGGAGAGATTGCATCATCTTGTGAGGATAATTGTGTGTGCTTGATTGCATATATTTAAATGTTTTGATAACATGAGAATGATAACCTGTTGAGCATGAGAATGTTGTGTTATACGTGGGCATGGAGGTTAGACCTTAGGATTGAGGTGTCTTGCCTTTGGGTGTTTGGATTAACCAACTTAGAAACTAAGTTAGAAATGCGTTTGGCCAACGTACTTTCTAGCAAGGAATCTATGTGGATTACCCAAATTGACTTATCACCCTTGTCGGTACTTCTCGGTACGTGGAGTTTATCTACATGATCTTGAATGGCTAAGTATTAACATGATTATGTGACATATGTTGACATGAGTTGAATCTTATGCTATTATGTCTACTTTACTTTCATATAGAAGTTATGTCAGCGAGGAGAGGACGAGGCCGTGGTCGATGCCGTGGCCGTGATTTAGGCCAAGAAAATGTGCCAATCCCTGATGCTGGGGATACTAATGCTTTTGAAGGATTAGTAGACGGGGTAGGATTACTACGGGAGATTGTGCATTCCATCCGTCAACTAGTTGAGGCCGCTAGGGGAGGAGGGAGAGCACCCGAGCTTAGGGCAACTGTTGCGATTCGCGAGTTTCAGCCCCTTGACCCTCCTACCTTTGTTAGGGATCCCGATCCCAAGGTGGCTACTAAATGGCTAAAGCTCATGACCAGGATCTTAAACATGTTGTAGATAGTCGAGAATGACTTGAGGGTTGCATTTTTCGTATTCCAGCTGAGGGGTGATGCTCATGACTGGTGAAAGTTTGCTAGAACTACTGTGGAGGGTACATGGGAAGCTTTCACGAAGGTATTTATGAAGAAATACTTTCCTGAGTCCTCGAGGGATCTTTATCTTGAGGTGTTCTTTTCGCTCACCCAGGGAGCGCTGAGTGTGGTACAGTATGAGGCAAGATTTACCAACTTGTCCCGCTTCGCTCAGAACTGTATATCTACTGACGAGCTATGCTCAAAGAGGTTTGAAAGGGGTCTAAGGCTCGCGATCGGGGAATTAGTGGCAGGATTAAGGCTACGTGTCTTTACAAAGTTTGTGGAATCAGCAATCACCATTGAGAATACACTGAGTGAAAGCTTCAACAAGAGGTAGAGGTCCTTGGGTCTTGGTTCTCGTCTTTCTAGGTCACAACAGCAGTTTTCTGCGCCAGCACCCTCGGTGGCTTTCTCAGAAAGGTCGAAGTGGAAGGAGCTCATCTATTTTTGGTGCAGGCAGCCAGGGCATCATGCAATGAATTGTCTACAGAAGGGACAGTTTTAAAGTTCAATACCTGTTCAGTCCTAGAGGAGAGAACCACCAGTTTGTTTTTGGTGTGGCCAGCCAGGGCAATTTCGTAGGAACTGCACTCAGGGCGAGAGTGCACAGAGCACGGCAGGTGCACCAATTGTTCAACTAGCTTAGGGATGGCAAACTTACAGGTAGCCGCAACAGTAGCCAGTAACCCATACTTTTAGGGTTATAGAAGGGGTTACCTCAGTCCAGTTAGTGCGACATCATGCAGCTCAGGGCTATAGTGGATAAACTAGAGGACCACAGGGCCGAGTGTACGCCCTCACAGATTCCAGTTCCTCCAAGGCACCGGTTGTGCCTAACGCCACATTGACTACCTCAGTTATCAGAGGTACTCTCTTAGTGTACCGTTCATAGGCGAGTGTTCTTATCGACACGGGAGCATCACATTCTTTTATCTTGTCTGCCTTTGCATCTGCTTTAGGGTTGGAGATAGACTCGTTGAGTAGCGCGCTGTGTGTAGAGACCCTGTGGGTGGAAATGTAGTATTAGAACCAGTTTGTAGATCCTGTGAATTAGAGGTCGCCGGTTAAAGTTTGATTTCATCATTCTCGATGTAACCACGCTTGATATCATCATAGGGATGAATTGGTTGACCACCTTTTGTGCCATATCGATTGTGATCGATGGAAGGTATCGATTAGTACACCTGATGGTGATTGTTTATGTTTTGTGGGTGATTGGGACGATGGTTTAGTGTCCATGGCCAGTGTTACACAAAAATGAGGAAATCTTAATTTTCTCTTCTCTACTCTAATGTTGGATGAGGCTGCGGGTGTTCGAGGAGAGTTTTTCCTGTAGTTTATGACTACCTAGATGTCTTTTCTGATGATCTATTCGAGTTGCCACCACCTTGTGAGGTAGAGTTTTCTATCGATCTTGTTCTAGGAGTCGCTCCTATTTCGATGTCGTCTTATAGTTTTGCATCAGCGGAGTTGTGTGAGCTTAAGGTGCAGCTTCAGGAGTTTCTAGATAAGGGGTTTCTATGCCCGAGTACATCGCCATGGGGAGCCCCGGCTTTGTTTGCCAATAAAAAGGATGGGTTCTTGAGACTATGTATTGATTATTGCAAGTTGAACAAGGTAATGGTGAAGAATAAATATCCAATGCTGAGGATTGATGATTTGTTCGATCAACTGAAGGGTACTAGTTATTTTTTAAAGATTAACTAAAGGTCAGGGTACCACCAGTTGATGATCAGGGAAGAGGATACAACGAAGACCACCTTCCAAACTCGTTATAGCCATTACAAGATTTTAGTTATGCTGTTCGGTTTGACGAATGCACCTGCGACATTCATGGACTTGATGAACCGCATATTCCACCAGTATCTTTACAATTTTTTGGTCGTGTTTGTCGATGATATTTTTACCTACTCACAATCGAGGGAGATACATGAGGAGCTCTGCGTGTTGCTCTGTAGCTTCAGAGGGAATATCGACTGTATACAAAATTTGAGAAGTGCAAGTTTTGGATGCTAGGGGTGAAGTTTCTTGGACATGTTTTGTCAGGAGATAGAGTATCTGTAGACTCTTCAAAGATTGATGTAGTGATGATTTGGGAACGACCAAAGAATGTATTTGAGATTCGTAGCTTTTTGGGTTTGATAGGCTACTACCGACAATTCGTGAAAGACTTTTCTCGACTTACCGTCCCGATGACTCGCTTGACACGAAAGGGAATCAAATTTGATTAGAGTGAGTCTTGTGAGTTGGTATTCTAGAAGCTGAAGAAAAGATTAACTAATGCACCAGTGTTGGTTATTTCAAAATGGGATTTAGGTTATACAGTTTATTGTGATGCGCCGCATGATGGTTTGGGATGTGTCTTGATGCACGAGAGTAAGGCTGTGGCTTATAAATTCCACAGTTGAAGACTTATGAACAGAATTATCTGACAAATAACTTGAAGATGGCAGCCGTGGTTTTTGCCTTGAAGGCATGGTGGCACTATCTTTATGGTGAGTATTTTAAAGTTTTCTCGGATCACAAGAGTTTAAAATACTTATTTTCTCAGAAGGACTTGAACCTATGCCAACGACGGTGGATGAAGTTTATGGAGGGCTACGATTTCGATCTCCAGTATCATCTGGGAAAGGTCAATGTCGTGGCTGACACGCTCAGTAAAAGATCTTATGGTTTTTTACTTGCTATTGCCGTGCGAGAATGGAACATGCTTCATGAAGTCGTGGAGTTCGATTTATGTCTTGAGGAGATAGAGAAGGGTGCGCCTTACTTTTAGTGGTTTCACGACCTATGTTGATTGCTTGTATTCTAGAGGCTCAATAGATAGATCAAGAAGCTTAGATGTTACGGGATCATGTTGCTAGTGGAAAAGACATCAAGGGATGGGTTGTGAGTTCAGATCAGAGTTTGAGATTTGCTGGGAGAATGTTTGTGCGTAAGTCATGCCGTGAAGAAGTTTTACGTGATTTTTACCATTCTCGTCTTGTAGTGCACCCAGGAGGTACCAAGATGTATCATGATTTACACTGATAGTTTTGGTGAAAAAGAATGAAGAAAGATGTAGCTCAATTTGTTTTTCAATGCCTTACTTGTTAACAAATAAAGGCAGAACATCAGAGACTAGTAGGGTTGCTCTAGCCATTGCAAGTATCAAAATAAAAGTGGGAGAATATCATAATGAATTTTGTAACGGGACTTCCTAGATCACTTAAGGTACATGACGCTATTTGGATAGTGGTTGACAGACTGACGAAGTCTGCACACTTTCTTTTCATACGTGTGAGGGACTCCATGGACAAATTGAGTAAGTTATATGTTAGTGTGATTGTTCGGTTATATGGGGTGCCTGTATCTATTATTTTCGACCGAGACTTGTGTTTCACATCACGCTTTTGGTAGAGTTTTCAGGCAGCTTTGTGCACAAATGTGTTTTTTAGCATTGCTTTTCATCCTCAGACGAACGGTCAGTCCAAACGCACCATACAGATCTTGGAGGACATGCTAAGAGCTTGTGTACTAAATTTTCAGGATTCTTGGGAGGATCATTTATCATTAGTGGAGTTTGCGTATAATAACAGTTATCAGTCCAGTATTGGAATGGCGCTTTATAAGGTTTTGTATGGCAGACCATGTAGGTGGCCAGTATGTTGGGCAAATGCAGGGGAAGAAGCAATTTTGGGACCTAACTTGGCGCAGGAGACCACTGAAAAGATTGCCATGATTCGACAATACTTAGTAACGGCCTAGAGTTGTCAGAAGAACTACGCCGATCAAAGGAGGAGGCCCTTGGAGTTTGGGGTGGGGGACCGCGTGTTTTTGAAGGTTTTGCCACTCTGAAGTTTGATGAGATTTGGCTGCAGCGAAAAGTTGCCGCTACGCTTTATTGGGCCATTTAAAATCCTTGAAAGGATTAGAGAGGTAGCATACCATTTGGCCATGCCTCCTCAGTTGTCATTGGTGCACAATGTGTTTTATGTTTCTATGCTTTGGAAGTATGAGCCCGACCCGTCACATGTTTTGGATTGGACCGAGTTGCGTGTAGATGAGAATATTTCTTTTAAGGAATGACCCGTGAGGATTTTGGACACGAAAAAACAAGTGTTGAGAGGGAGAACCATAGCATACGTCAAGGTTTTGTGGCTCTATCATAGGGTAGAGGAAGCTACGTGGGAGCTTGAGTTTTAATCTATGCTAGGGTACCCAAAGTTGTTTTCTTCGTGATCGCGTAGCAAATTTCGAGGGCAAAATTTTTTAAGGGGGAAGAGTTGTGAGGCTCAGTTCCTTTTTATTTTGTAATGTTTTATCGACGTGTTACAAATAGCATATGGTTGATATATAATGGAGTATTTCTATGTGATGTATACATGTCGTGGCTTCAAAATGCATGTTAGAATTAATCCCGGACCGTTTAGGCATTATAGTGCAAAAGTTGGGAAATTTCAGGGTAGGATCGATCGATCGGTCTGTCATGGTTAAGTGTACACGAGACAGACTTAAACATTGGTATTTGGTCCAAAGCTTCCATAACAAGTTTCTCCTCCTCTCTAGACGAAAGGTTCGAACCCTAGACTTCTCTCTAGGTTTTTTCTTGCCTCGGGTGTGATTTTTGACGCTGTGAGAGTGAAACAGTGTTGTATACGTAGAGGGCTTCGCATCTATTTGAGCGGAATGTCATTTCGACAACGTTCATTTTTTGTGAGAAGCTAAAGCGTCGAGTTTTTAACTCTCTACGGTAGGATTCTAATCTATCTTGCTTTAGAAGGGTAATACATGTGATTATATGCATTTTTACCATTTTAAAATACTAGAAATGTCGAACTTTGTGTTTACACCGTGCTTGGTTGGATAAAAAGTATGTTAGGCTTTTGTCGACGTATGTGTACGTAATTTGTAAAAAGATATGAGTTTTGGAAACCAAAAGAATTTATGTTAATGTTGTGGGAGCATAGTTTTAGGAGGTTTGGGTTGAGCTGTGGTTCCAATAGGTGGTTGATGAATGTGTGCCTTTAAATATTTGTGATTGGCTATGTCCTTTTCTAAATATATAGCAACTATGTGTGTAACTGGGATTCGATTGCTCATATAGTGAAAGATCATAAAGAATTGTTTAATTGGGGCAGGTAGTTGTCCTGTGGTGAAAGACCGTAAAGTATTGTATAATTGTGGCGAATGTTAGTCCTGCGGTGAAAGACCGTAAAGAATTCACATGAATGGAGTTAGTATTTGTCCCTTGGTGGAAGATCATAAAATAGTGCAAAATGTGTGTAGGAAACATCGTAGGTTGTGGAAACCTGGTTGGAATATAACGTGCCATGTATTATTATTGAACTATTGAATGTTATTGGATTATATGAAAACTCGTAATTTTAGAGATTGAAAAGCCATTTTGTGACGTGCGTAGTCGAGTTATTTGTATAATTTGTGATTTCATGTTATACTTTTTATTCATGCCAGTCTACTTTTTATTGGGTTTTGGCTCACGTTGTTAGATTTAAAACCTTTCAGGTGATTCTAACTATGTGGCTTGAGGTGATAAAGTACAGAGAGTGATGACGGATTAGAAAACTTGTAATGTTTTTATTTTGGTTACCTTCAATCATGTAATCATTGTAGTACAGTTTGTACATGATAGCACATGTTTTGTAAATCTCAAAGTTATGATTCCAATGCATGTATGTTGTATGTGAATGAGAGAAACCTTAGGTGATTCTAATGTAATTTAGGGTTGTCGGTTAGTTTATTATTTAATTTCAACTTATGCGCCTAGAGGTAGGTTTTGGATCAAGTTTTGGCACTTTTAAAGTTATTCTATTTTGCCTTGTATGTGTTGGAAAAAAGTACAATATTTTTTAAGTGTTGAATTTCATTGTTTGGCTTTGAAAATCTGTCCAGGGCCAGATCGATTGATAGACCGATCGATCGGTCTATCAATAGGTCTTTTGTATGCCTCGGTTCTTTGGGAGGTGTGTGAAAAGAAACAAACTGTCAAAGACTAATCGATCGGCCTAGGCAGGTTTTGAGAAAATTGTGTGCTTTTGTTTTTAAAAACTTGGCTTTCGGGACCTTGATCTTATTCTTTTGGGTTACTCTTTTACTTAAATTAAATCCTAGGTAATGCGGTTTTCAAAGGTTTTCAACTCGTTTTTGAGTAGGTTCTTTGACCTGTTTGAGGCTCAGGTGTTTTGGTGAATCTTGATTTAACAAACGGTTTTTCTTGGGTGGTTCACGTGACCCGCGTTTTTTGTCATGACACTTCATCGGAGGACAAACTTGACATGAAAACAAACTCCACCTGAAGGTCAAACTCCTTATAATAAACAAAAGAAATTCCTTCAGATGAACAAAACAAACTATATCCGCTATAACACCCTCAAACCTTTGACTTCTTTAAAAAATTCAAATAAATAATCCATCAAATAGAACTCTTAGCAGATTCGGCCATCAAAAATTTGAAATTCAACCACAACCAATATTTGACTCTTGAAAAACGGCTAAACTATTTTTTTTAATGCTCTATTAAGGTAAAATAGATTTTTAAAAGCTAAACTAATCAAATATGATATCATGGTTGAATCCAAAATGACAAAAAAGGGTGACAGCCACTCTGATCTGATCAAAAAAGCCACATTAAAATAATGAACCGAAAAAAAAAAGATGAAGCTAAGCAAATTTAACTTTCTAAACAGAACTAACGTGGGGAATGCTAATCAAAGAGGATTATGCACGCACGAATCATGAAGCAAAGCCATCTTCCCGCTAAATCAAATTAGTAATCAACCCGGTGCAGAGTTAGAATTCTTCAATAATAGACTAAGGGCACGTTTGGCATATCACAAATATTGCAGAAACTTAATTGGAATGTGCGGGAGCATTTGAACTCGTTTTTTGACGTATAATATACCGTTAGAATCGTCTTGACGAGACAAAATTTTTGTTATATTCAAAAGAAAGTTTTGATCACTTCGAATTCTAAGCAAAGTGCAAAAAATAGCTTTAACCTGGCTCTAATATCACTTGTTGAGCAAAAAGGACCAAAATAACCACAAATGAACACAGAGACAAATTTTACGTGGTTCGACAATTGTCTACATCCACGTGTAAAAAAATTTAATATATGAAAAAGATATTACAAATCACTCGACTTTCACAAATTCTCTCTCTCTGAAACAAAATTTGAACTCACAATAATCTGAGACTACATTCATATTTATTGAAGAGAAAAAGAAACCTAATCTAATCAAAACTTGTGCTAGTCAAGTTCAAAACTAATTAAATTTGTGCAAATTCACATTTTTCAGAACTCTTAAAAAAATTAAATTAATGTGAATAAAATTTAGTAACATGATATATTAGAAGTCTATCCCAACTCAAAAATGATTTGAGTCAAAATTTTCAACAACACCGAAATCTACAAGCTTACTTGAATTAGAAATACTCTCTCTAATAACACATACAATAAACGATAATACTCTCAATAAATTTTATTAATCCACAACTCAATGGCTATAAGGTTAGAACAACTTATTTATAATGGTAAAAGTCTAAATGAATCAACCTAGTGAGGAAATTAAATTCTATTAAATCCCTAATTAATAGAAAATTTTCTAAAAAGATAAAATCCTAACAAATCCCTAATTAATAGAAAAATTCCCAAAAAAAAAATCTTAACAAATTCCTAATTAATAGAAAATCTCCAAAAGAATAAATTTGAGATCAAATTAAATTTAACTACTAAAAATATACAAATATGTGTAAAAATAGACTACACAAAAAAAAATTCTTAAATAAAATTATAACCAAAATTAAAATATCTTAAAATATCCCCCGCATCACTCTACAAGCCTCAATGTATTTCTATTGCTGTCTACCACCTATCTGAAGAAAAAAAATGAGTTAGTAATTTTTTTACATGAGTGGTCTATTACCTTTCAAAAAATGGTGAATGGATGAATCTTACACATTTAGATGGTCCATTGCCTACTTAGAAAGGACGGTAGACTGTCCAATCAAAATTTAGTCATACTTTGAATTAGAATGCGTTGGATTGATAATGTCCACAATTGAAAAAAAAAAATCTAAATAGGTGTGGAGCACACATATGGTCCAATTTAGTACCAAAAGTTGATTTTTTTTTTTATAAATTAAATGACATTTTTCAATCAAAGCATCTGATTTTTGTGACGAGTTGTCTTCACGTCTATACATAGATGATTAATTTTATATTTTAATAAGTCTTGAAACTATGCAAATTTATGATTATTTTTTTCTATATGTTTTGGGTAATTAAATAAAACCTTGGCATTCACATTTTTCACCAAGTGTGCAACGTGGTGATAACTGTGAGATTCGTAGATGAAAAATGTGAGATTTGTAGATTGTATCTTAGAGTCATATTTAGTTGTCACTTTCGCACAACGAGAGGTAAATACGATTTTAGCATAGCAACTTAGTTCGCCTCTCATTGGTCTTGCATGCTATTTCCAACTTTATTTTATGCTTCATGTTCTTTCATTTTGATTTGTTTTCTAAGATTTTAATTTATGTTTATAATTTATTTAAAGTTAATGGAGGTGTGAATTCCCATGCACAATAAAAGAAATTGTGCAAAGAAAATTGAGATGAAGGAATATTATTTTTAGTTCATAAACAAAAGCAGGCATGGAAAAATAACACGACAAAAGTTTTAATGCAAAAAAGTTAATAAGTGGTACTAAAAAGTAATAGCAAGCACGCCCTTTGTCTTAGTACTCTTCCTAAGCATAAATAATATGACATAATGGGGAGAACGACAACTAGAATTAGAGTAATTATTTTATAGTTTCAGATCACTATGTGATATTATTTATGCAATTTTTTTATTTCATTACGTAACAAAAAGATATTATGAATAAAATAATGTGGGTTCATCTTATTATGTAGGTAAGAGATAAAGGTAACATAGTTAATATATATTAAGTATTTTTATTTACGAAGAGCATCACGTTTTATCATCGCATACCTAATATTTTAGGAGTATCTATTAATTTGTCCCAGAGTTCGAATAGACAGGATTGAGGCCAATTGTGAATCAAAGATAAACCAACGGAAATTGAAAAAAAATAAATAGCATATATAGACCTTCAGTCAATAATGCAAAGAATTAGTCTCTTTGGAGTGACTTTTGTTTAATTTTTTTCAGTTATTAACTTTTTTTTTATTTTTCAATTTATGTTTTGTTTTTCCAATTTGTCTGAGCAGCGAAATTTAGAAATAATGACTGTTTAGAATAAAGTTAAAAAAATTCATTCAAAACTGAAAAAAGAACACTTAAAGCACTTAACAAGCCTTTATATATATATATATATATATATATGAACTTTTCTTATATTTAACCAAATTTAAACTTACTTGTCCAATTTCACGTGTGGAAAGTAATTACAATCTAAAAACTACGTTCATTTATATTAACATTGAAGAAAGAGTTTAGTTAGTCAAGATGATGCATCAAGCAGGTGCACGTTAGGCATATGGGGTTTAGCTATAAATTTTTAGGAGTTTGACTAATGACCCGATCCATTTCAAGGGTTAGGGGTGGTATGGGTCGATTTTGAGAATTTAGTTTTCATATTTTTTTATGACAATTTTGTCTCTTAATTGAATTGTGAATCCTAATTAGATTATGAATCTTTGATTAGAATTTTCTTTAAGCTAAAAAACTGAAGTACACTACATTGAAGCTAAGAGTATAAGCCAATGAAAGTAGGTTCATTCAAGAGCAGTTTTGGCATAACAACGGACCTCTAGCACTTTTAATTCGACTGAAACTCGAACTGTAAGAATTGTGTGCCTATATAAAAGGGCATACCACATACTTGAATTTATCACTTTTAAAAAATAAAAAATATAGTTCTTTAAAGAATATCTGAAGTGACTTTCGACTTCTAAAATTACGAATATTATTCGTGTTTGACTTAGATGCATATCTAAGCTTATCGACTGTGGATTTTATTGGTGTAAAAGTATTGAGAATTTGATACTTGTAAAATTTCAAATATTCGTTACTACAGTGATCAAGTGGATAACTGTGAACATGGATTTGGCAAGATAGCATATGACGTTTTAAGAAGTATTGAGAATTCCATCAAAATCTGTAAGTTGTGTTTTATAAATTTTGGGTTGTGAGAACCTATTTATATGTATAAAATTCATAAATTTGATGATATATGGAATAATGAAATGATGAATTAGGGGTTTTGAGTAAACTAAGTGAGCATGATAAGTTTTTGGGAACCAAAAACATGACGACAAGGTGTTGGTTGGAGGTTTTAGCTAAATAAAGCCAAATACGTAAAGTATATGAAATTGATAATGTATAATTAATGTTAATTCTATATGTGTTGGGTGTTGACAGGAAGAACCATGTTTGGTTGGATTCGTGTTTGACAATTGTGCCGTGATGAAGTAAAAATGACCGATTTTAGATCTATGAATCGTTTAAGTTGGGTTTGAATAGCTCCTAGGTGAAAGACTAAAAAATTGCACAGATTAGGTGACCTATCCATTGGCTAATAACCAAGAACAAGGCGTTAGTTGTAGAGGGTTATAGAACCCTTACTTAATGGGTCTCGCGTGGCCTGGTCGATAGTAATGCGGCATGGGTCTATAAGCTCATCCAACGTCGGTTCCTAGAATGTAAACCATGAGCTGGTTGAGACATTAGAAGATGTGGATAATGTATGTGTGCGTAGACATGAGTTGTGAAAATTGAGAACTTGAAATGGGAGTAATAAAATTTAGATGAAAGGCTAAGTGATGGGTTTGTGAGGGAAATTGGGATTATCGTGCATGAGGAAAATTGGTTATATGAATGGATTT
>JAOTRH010308316.1:0-37927 GCA_034768845.1 Heliamphora exappendiculata
TTTGTTTTATAGACACACACACAGAGATATATATATAGATATATATATATATATATATATATATATATATAAACGAATAGAGTTGGTATTATATGAAATATGTAGGAGTAGTATTGTCTTATTGCTCCATTCTCGATGGATTGTATTATGAAAACCATCTCTCTGGTGAGTTTCACTCTCCGGCCATTTCAAGAGATTGGTAATCTATTTGTATTGCTAGTCCAACTCAAATATTTCAAATCAAACATAAATCTTATTGGGTCCCCTTCATTGCTATTCCAATCTAATAGTTCAAACCCTTATCAAACCGGGGCTAAAAGTTTTGAGGGATAGACACAAAGGATAATTGGGATACAAAAGCACAGTAGAATAAAAGAGATGATCCAAAGCAACAAGTTCTATGTAGGATATTGACCGCAAGACCAAACACCTTTATGAGGAGCAATAGGAAGATCCATATCAGTATTAGAAACAACACCACGGTTATCATCAATGAGTTCACAAATTGGAATAGAAGTAGGATTACCCAAGTCTAGGAATTCATATTGAATAGGTGGGAGAGGGGTAGTTTTATTCTTTGGACTTTTCAAATAGACTTTCATTTAGGATGTTTCTCCACATTAATTTTCTACTATGACTCAAGCTCTTAAGTATATCTTGATCCTCATTCAAGTGGAACAAGTGCCACGGTTAGAACATTATGAAGAGGTAAGTAAGATAAGTTCTCATAAAAGGTGACATCCATTTAGACAAATTGTCGGCCAAAAGAAGGATGATAGCACTTGCAAGCTTTTTTTTAAAAGGAAAAACTTTATAAGGAGGCATTAAGGGAATGCTTATGCCGCCCTATATAGGAAAAACCCCATACAAAAGGGAGAGAGAAAACTCACACAAAAGGAGAAAAAAACAAAAACATCCACAAAAAAGGATCAAAACAAAGAAAGAGACTCCACAAAATCTATCGTATATTCTCCATGGATAGTGCTCCTTGTTTGGAACCCATTTCAATTTATACACTAGAGGTTTGGGCCCCTCAAAAGATCTCTTGTTTCATGCCAACCAAAGCACCCACATCACACAAACCAAAGCTAGAAGCCAAGCCCTTCTCCTATGGCTCGGCATGCTACCCTTCTTCCAACCCAACAAAACATCGGAGGCATCCTTTCGAAAAAAACTAAAATTTACACAAAAAGCAGCAAAACATGACTCTAAAATTCCCTAGTGAAGTTTTAGTGAATTAGGAAGTGAGGGACCGATTCACCCTGACACCCTCCTTACACAAGCAACACCAATTAGTCAAAACATGGCCCATTTTCTCTTAAGTTATCAATAGTAAGCCCTTGTGACCTTTTTTAATTGAAGAATAACCAAGAAATAAAGATTTGGTGCCCTCGTATCATGCTTGCCATATAGATGATGATAAACATGAACAAAAAGACACCTAAATATCGAGGGGGAATTTGAAATTGACTGAAGAAAGAGGAAGAAGATGAAGAATTTGAGGACAAAGGCTGTAGAGGTGAACGAAATGCAAGAACCCGATAAGACATTCGGTTAATAAGGTTGATAGCAAACAAAGTAAAGACTACTATTATTGCATATTGAGCTAAAAGGCTTGATTTACAATGAAAGAATATATCAAATATATAGGCTATATAAATCTTACTAATGGGAATAGACTAGTTAGAAAACTAAATCATAATAATGGAAAAATATCAATAATAATGATAGTATATTATGACAATCTCAATAATGGAAAAATATCTCAATAATGATATTATATTCTGACAATCTCAATAATGAAAAAATATATTAATAATATATTCTTACATCTCCTCAAACTCATGATGCGAGCCCGGTGAGCAGTGAGAGTTTGTCAAGCAGGAAACAAAAACGAGCTGAAGTGTGAGTCCTGGTGAAGAAATCGGCAAGCTGTAATGACGAGAAGACAAATGGGAGATCAATTGTATCAAGCTGAAGATGTTGACGAATAAAATGACAATTAATCTCTATATACTTCGTACGCTCATGAAAGATAGAGTTATGAGCTATCTGGATCGCATTCTTATTATCACAGTAGAGAGAGAGAGAGAGAGAGAGAGAGAGAGAGAGAGAGAGAGAGAGAGAGAGAGAGAGAGAGAGAGAGAGAGAGAGACCCAAATAAGAGGAGCCAGCGGAGCCAAACAATCTCGACAGTAGCATGGTATTCAGTTTCAGTAGTAGAACGAGCAATAACAAACTATTTTTACTTTTTCAAAAAATGAGAGAGTTACCAAGAAATACACAAAATCCAGTAGTAGACTTACGATCAGAGACATCATCAGCCCTATCAGCATCAGCACAAGCTTGAAGAGTCAATGGTGAAGACGAGGAAAGGAATAGGCTCTGAGAAATAGTGCCATGAACATAACGCAGAATGCAAAGCAGAGCTGTCCAATGAGTAGAGCGAGAATCGGAGATAAATTGACTCATCACATGTACAACATACGCAATGTCAAGACGAGTTGCTCCTCCACCTCACTCTCCCGTTGGTTTACTCTCGTCATCCAGCTGCTCCTCCACCTGTATCCATCAGTTCCAACCCTGCTCCATCTACTCCTGTGGCTCTTGAGGCTTTTGTCCCTCCTGACCGTCGCTATTCTGTGCGTACTCGTACCCCGCCGGTAAAACTTGGTTTTTCGAACACTTGTTTCTCTCCTTCATATCGTGCTTTTTTTACTTCTGTTCATACTTATTTTGAGCCCCAAACTTATAAAGAAGCATGTACTGATCTTAATTGAGTTAATGCAATGTCTAACGAATTTTCTGCTCTTCAAAAAACTAGTACTTTGGATTTTGTCACTCCCTGCAAGTAAAGATCTCATTGGGTGCAAGTGGGTTTATAAAGTCAAAACTTACTCTTATGGCTCTTTGGAGCGCTACAAAGCTCGTCTTGTTGCCAAGAATTTTTCTCAGGAACATGGTGTTGATTACGAAGAAACTTTTGCCTAGTGGCTAAAATGACCACTATTCGTACCTTCATTTCTGTTGTTGTCGTTCGTTACTGGTCTCTTTTTCAACTTGATGTCAAGAATGCTTTTCTCAATGGATGCCTTCATGAGAAAGTTTACGTGTGACCTCCTCTGGATCTTATCCTCCGGACATGGTAGCTCTTTATGGTCTTAAGCAATTCCCATGTGCCTAGTATGACCGTTTCCACTCTACTATTACACATATTGGATTTCATTCTAGTCTCCATGATTCTGGTATTTTCATTCGACATATATTTGCTGGTATCGTTGTTTTGCTATTATATGTGGATAACATAATCATCACTGGTTTTGATTCTGTCACTATATCTTAGGTCAAACAACATTTATTTCGGGAATTTGAGATGAAAGACTTGGGCCCTCTTTAGTATTTTCTCAGTATCGAGGTCGCTTCTTCACTTCAGGGTTATCATCTTTCCCAGACTAAGCATGCTTATGAGATTGTTCATCGTGCCCGCCTAATTAATCATAAGATTGTTTACACCCCCATTGAACTCCATGCCAAATTCTCTTCTTCTGATGGTGTTCCTCTTGAAGATCTTTCTGTTTATCGGGAGCTGATTGGGTGTTTAGGCTATCTCACAGTGACTAGACTTGAATAGCCTATGATGTTCATGTCGTTAGCCAATTTGTCTCTGCTCTTCGATCCACCCATTGGGCTACTTTGCTCCGCATCATCAATTATGTCTGACATACTCTTTTTCATAGTTTGTTGTTGTCCTCTACCTCCACGTTAACTCCTTAGGCATATGTGGATGCTGATTGGGATGGTGATGTTTATGATTGCAAGTCTACTACTAGGTATTGCATCTTTCTCGGTGACTCACTTATTTCTTGAAAGAGTAAGAAGCAGTCTATGATTGCCCATTTCACTGTAGAGTCTGAATATCATGCTATAACACATGCTACTATTGAGATTGTCTGGCTCTGGTGGCTTTTGTCTAATTTGAGGGTCTCTTCCGATTCTCCTCTCTCACTTTATTGTGATAATAAGAGTGTTATCTAGATTGCCCATAATTCTGTATTTCATGAGCGCACCAAGCATATTGAAATTAATTGTCATTTTGTCCTTCAGCATCTTCAATTGGGCACTATTAGCCTCTCCTTCGTTCCTTTCTTTTTGCAATTTACTGATTTCTTCACCAAGACTCACACTGCTGTTCGCTTTTTTTGTTGTTGCACAAACTCTCGCTGCTCTCCGGGCTAGCATCATGACTTTGAAGGGGGTGTGTGAGATGTTCTTTTTTGGTATTTTATATATAGCTAAAAGGTAGTGTGGTATTATTACCATTATTAGTGCTTTCCTCTTTTTATATATATATTATGTATTCCATCATTAAAGTTAATTAGACAAAATAATATGAAATAATAATATTATTTCGTTTGTTAGTAGTGGCAAGGAAGTTTGAGAGCGAGGGTGGCGAGAATACGTTAGTAAAGGGGCGGAAGATTGGTGTACTGGTGGAGAGGAAGGCTCTCCCACCAAGGTAGAGTAAAAAATGGAAATTGTACGAGCACTTGGGGAGGAGTCCACCTTAGGGAACATATTCTTGTAAAGAAAGAGTGTAATAGAAGAGAATATCCTTACAGAAAGTAACATCAAGAGAGTGAAACATGTGACGAGACATGAGATCAAAACAACGATAATTTGTAGACATAGCAGAATAACCTAAAATGATATAACGAATAGACTTATTATCCAGTTTAGTATGAATTGGGCAACGATTCTAGACGAAGCAATTACAACCAAACACCCTAGGCAGAAGAGGAAATAAAGGACGGTCGGGTAGAAGAACCTGAAGAGGAGCCGAACTATGCAAAACTTGATTAAGAGTGCGATTAATGATGTAAATTGTAGTAAGTACAGCCATATGCTAATAAGACTTAGGTACGTGCTTGCCACAAAGGAGGCAATAAATAATAGACATAATATGGCAGTTCTTGCATTCCACGACACCGTTTTATTCGGGAGTGTACGAACATGTAAGTTGTTGTAGGATACCCTTCTGATTAAGATGTGAACGAAAGGTATCAAAAATGTACTCACTACCATTATTACATCGTATTTGTCGAACAACAGTGTTAAACTGAGTTTTGACCATATGGAGGAATTGAATAAACACGGGTAGTACACCGGATTTTTTTAAAAGTAAATAAACCAATGTGCATCGAAAATGATCATCAATAAAAGTTACACAATAATGATATCTAAATAAAGCAACAACTGGGGAGGGCCCCATACATCTGAATGAATAAGATAAAAAATTCTAGACACATGATGCATGCGGGGAACATAACTGATGCGAGTATGTTTAAAGAGTTCACATGCCACACAATAAAATTTATAGTCTTTACAAGCTTTAAGGAATGAATGAAATAATAGATACAAATATTGAAAGTTTGCATGTCCTAAACGGGCATGCCAAAGACCTAAAGTTTGAGGAGAAAAAACATTAGATTTGAATTCCGGCAACGTGGAAACTTGAAGACTTGATGTAGAAGAGTGTGATAGAGGAGGCTCCCCAAAGTAATATAGTCCATCGCGCTCATATCCCTTGCCAAGAAGTTTCTTCGAACTCAAGTCCTGAAGTAAGCAATGAGTAGTAGGGAAGAAAATGACAGCACAATGATGGTTTTTTGCAAGACGACTAACCGATAGGAGACTAAAAGCAAAATTAGGAACATGAAAAACATAGTCAATGGTAATATCAAAAGATAGAGACACATGATGCTTATGACGAATGTATGAGGTGGATCCATCAGCAAGGCAAATAGTGTGGTTAACAGAAATGACAGAGGCATAAAGTAAATACAACTCACCAGTCATATGATCATTGGCTCTAGAATCCAGAACCCAAGTAAGTTTTGTAGATCGAACATGTAAAACAGTAGGAATACCTGTGGCTAGAGTAGCGGTGGGAGTCAGAGATATGTCGTGAGCCCGAGCAGTAAGTGACCCAACTTTTGCCACATGTTGAGAGAAGGAAAAATCTAATGAAGACGACCTCGACACACTTTTGTCAGTTGATTCAGTCATATTGTGCAGTAAAAAGATGCTACCAAGAGAAATATAGCTGGAAAAATGACAAAAGAAAGCACGCTGTTACCAAAAAATTACCAGTGGCCCCACGAATCCCAAATTGAGATATATATATTTAAAAAAATATGACAGAGCATCAACAAATTATAAAACCAAAGTATCTCAAGCAGACCCAAACCAAGGCAATTAGCAAGTTAAAGATCCCGAGCTGTATCAAGCATACCCAAACCAGGGTCAATCAATGAATTAGAGATCCCAAGCCACGAAAGTCGACCAAATCGTTGAACATCAACTGGACAAATTGTTGCAATGTTTATTGTTGGATAGCTTGATATATATTATTGGGCCAATTTTCTAACAGCTTATGTTTTGGGGACAATTAGTGGCTTAACATAGTATTAGAACTCTGATTCTATAAGGTCTTAGGTTTAAGTCTCGTGGCATGTGTTTCCTTGTTATATTTGTTATTATACACTAAGTGCGTTGGTGCACCTATTAAATTTAGTTTATTTGCCTATTCATGTGCGAGACAGGGTCGCACGTAAGAGGGAGTGTTGGATAGCTTGATATATGTTGTTGGGCCAATTTCCTAATAGTTTAAGCTTTTGAGACAATTAGTAATTTATTACTCATAAAATTTGGCGCCCAAGAATCAAAAAGCCAATACTAGCGCTATAGTTGATGAATGTGTGAGATTTAATGAATACCAAATGAGTAGGAGATCATCTAGTTCAAACCATCTTCATCAAAGAAATTTCATGAACCTTCTTGAAATCTTGCATGAATTTATCATTAACAACAAAAATGCCCAAATCTCAATATCGACGGTAACGGTGAAGGAGGTCGACGGCGAGAAAGTTAATGACAACGAAAATTGGTCAAAGCATGGGTTGCTGACAAGGCTGCTGAAGCTTTGAGATGCCCGAAGTTGCTTATGGAAAAGGAAGAAGCTTTTGCGAAAACATCCAGCTCTCCAGTTGAATTTGAATCTAGTTCAAACACCCTAGAGATATTCGTAGATCATGGCCTGCTGTTTCTTGAAGCTATCCAAACCTTGAACACCGAGGAAGATGCGGAGAGTGAAGTTCAATTTGGATTTAGCAGGTCGGTGGTGAAGTCAACGGCGACGGAGATTATCGATGGTGACGATGATCGTGTTGTGCATTGATGGCAGTGATAACAGGGTATTAGGGTTTAGTGGAAGGTTGTTCCGAACAAGGAGAAGATTGCAACGATGGTCAGGGGATCATCAACGGCGACAACGAGATGTGGCGATGTTGATGGCGAAGTGTGGAGACGGTTGTTAGTAGGAGCCTATTCTTCTTCTTCTTCTTATTATTATTATTAGTGGTAGCCTATTATGATTATAGTTATTATCTTGTGTGTGCCTAGTGTATGGATGTAATGGTGTTCCTTAGTTTTTTTAAATATAAATAAGAGTGCTCATCTACCGGTTTGGTACGGCTTCCTATTATTCTATTTCTTCTAACATGGTATCAGAGCCACCATGAAACCCTAGCTTGCTTTAGCCACCGAAACCCTAGCCTGCTTCAGCCCCTACTTCAGCTGCCGTAAGCCTAAACCCTAGTCCCTTTCCATTGCCGACAGCTTCTCTCAGCCTCTGTGGCCAATACAGCCTCGCCGAAGCCTTTAGCCCATGCTTCAGCCACCGACAGCCTAAACCCTAGTCCTCCTCCATTGCCGACAGCCTCTCTCAGCCGCTGCAACTATCTAATGAAACCCTAGCCATCATGTTCTTCCCTTGTTGCCTCTTCTCCCATTGCCGAAACCCTCTGCCCTTGTCCCGGCAGGCCTTGAAAGTTACCTTTTTCCATTTGACAACCACTTTCTTCACTGCCGACGGCCCCTAGAGGAATCGCAACCACTGTTTTGAAGATTTAGGGGCTGCTGGGGCTCTCCTCTTCACTGTTGCTGGTACCCACAGCCTCTAAGGAGCATCTTCAGTGTTGTTTTGAGGATCTAAGGGGGTTGCCATGGTGTGTTTGGCTCGATGGAGATGATGTGAAGGTAACCAGTGGTCCATTTATGAGTAGTTAAGGTTGTGGCTGTGGTTTATTGTTTGTTGGGTGGTTGTTTGTGTGATTCTTTGAGATTGATAGATTGGGATGTCAATGGAGAGTTCTATAGGAGATGATGGCTCTCAAATAGGTACTGATAAACAACGAATCACGAACGTATTTTCATCAACACGATAAGTGGATTCGAAGTTGACTGAACCACAAACCTATGTTTTATGGAAAAAGGTGTTGCTGATAATTGAAGGTATGGAAAAGGAGAATCATTTGTTCGAAGATCCTCCTGTGAAAGGATCTGATGAATATAGAAGATGGAAATAGGATGACACAAGATTATTCAATCGGACGCTGAATTCCATGGAGTCCTTTGTTGAGGTTTTGGTAGCTAATGCCACGAGGTCCGGGTGGTATGGACCATATTTGAGGAGACATTTGTCTCGACGAATGATTTGTTCAGGTTATATGACGTGATGCAGAACATCTTTATGATACAGCAGGAAGAGCGACCTTTCTCAGATTATTTCACGGAGTTTAAGGTATTGGCTGGTGAGTATGATCGTTTGGTACCTTTTTCCAATCGATACGAGGTGTTCAGAGACCAGAGGATTCATTTCTTAGTGATTTGTTTTCTAGCTGGAGTGAACCAGCAACTAGCCTCAGCACGTTCTCAAATTTTGGTTGGTTTAATATTCCCTCGCTATCTGAGGTTTTTAGGAGGATGAGCAGAGCAATTACTAAAGATGAGCCCCGAGGTACAACTACTGACCAGAGTGATCATACAGCCCTAGGTGTGTCTCGTGGAGGAGATAGAAGCGGATTTCGAGGTAAAGGTCGTGATGGGGGCCGTGGTGAAGGAGGCCGAGGTAGAGGCAGAGGTAGAGGTGGACTTGACACCAGGTCCTACTACTATTGTAGAGAGTAGGGACATTTACAGAGTTCGTATTGGAAGCTACACGGGTGTCCTACATCCTCTGTGGCTAATGCAGTGGCCGATTATGATACTTCTTCCTCTTTTTCTGAGAGGAGGACTATAGATATGACTCAGGTGGAATATGACCAGTTCATCCAGATGAGGATTGGGAACATAGCCGATGCTCCCTCAGCCGCAGTTGCAGGGAACCTCTCTGCGTGTATGGCCGGCCACTCCCAGATTGTGGTGACAGACTTGGATGCATCTGCACATATGACCCACTCCACAGGTACTTTTTCGTCTTATCAGTTGACTCCTAGACATAGTGGGGTTATTGTTGCCAATGGAGGAACCTTGGAGGTGAAGGGACAGGGAGTAGTTGCTTTATCTCCATCACTTATCTTTTCTGATGTTTTATATACTCCTACTAATCCGTTTAATTTACTATTTGTGAGTCAGATTACAAAGGATTTGAACTGCTCTGTAACATTCTTTCCTAATTATTGTGTTTTTCAATATCTAGTTTTGAGAAATACTATCAGTAGAGGAGAGTGGTTGGTGGCCTGTATGTAATGGATGAAACTTTGGATGTTGCATACTCGGGGAGATCGTCTCAGATTTTGGATATGCACTGTCGGTTAGGCCATCCCTCATTACCCACTCTGAAGAAACTGTCCCAGTTTGAGTAAGGTTGCACAGTTAGAGAGTGAGTCATGTCGATTTGCCAAGCACCTGCGTGTACCATATGTGTCCAGGAATAAAAATAGAACAATGAGTCCTTTCTCTTTGTCCATTCAGATATCTGGGGTCTGTGTCCTGTTACATCTTTGTTTGGATTTCGGTACTTTGTAACTTTTGTTGATGATTATTCTCGAATTACTTATCTCTATCTTATGAAGCAGCGTTCAGAGTTACCTACTGTTTTTACTATTTTTTGTAATGAAGTCCAAACTCAATTTGGCAAAACTATTCAGACCCTACGTAGTGATAACGAGGGTGAGTACATTGGTAGAGTGTTGGATACATACTTGCATATACATGGGATTATTCACCAGACGTCATACCCAGACGCACCATAGCAGAATGGAGTGGCTGAGAGAAAGAATGGACATCTCTTGAAAACTGTACGTGCTCTAATGTTCTAGATGAAAGTTACCAAAGTCTTCTAGGGTGAAGCGGTGTTGATAGCATGCTATTTTATTAATAGATTGCCATCCTCTATTCTATATGGTGCCACACCCTTGTCAGTTTTACGTACTCAGCAGATTCCCTTTTCATTGCCACTCCAGATTTTTAGGTGTGTTTGCTATGTGAGAGATACCAGGCAGAATGTGACCAAGCTGGATGCTCACGCACTAAAGTGTGCTTTCATAGGATATCCTAAGATACAGAAAGGATATCGTTGTTACAGTCCGGAGTTACGACGGTTTATAGTATCCCGAGACGTGGTTTTTGTTAAATCTGCTTCCTTCTATGGCTCAGCTACTACACCTTCCCCTACTTTTGATGATGGTTTAGACCGGTTTCTGATGTATCCTTACTCCACTGATTTACCAGTGGCACCTTCTCTTGTCGTTAGTTCTCCGGTTGATATTCCCGAGGAGCCTTCTCTTGTTGCCCCGGATTCACCTGTGATATCAT
Source organism: Heliamphora exappendiculata (assembly GCA_034768845.1). Lineage (NCBI taxonomy): Eukaryota > Viridiplantae > Streptophyta > Magnoliopsida > Ericales > Sarraceniaceae > Heliamphora > Heliamphora exappendiculata. The sequence goes on from JAOTRH010308316.1 coordinate 10,657, forward strand.
CATCCTCAGAATCATCGTTTTTACCAAGCCCCATCATCTCTCCTCTAATTGAGTCTGTATCTTCCCAACTGGATCTGGTCCCTGATCAGATAAGCGATCCTCCTATTGCTTTACGAAAGTCTTATCGTAGTTGTCGAGATCATCCCGTGTATACTACATCATATCGTGGTTTGCCAACCACTGTCCAGAAGGGTATTACTACACTTGATCAGCATACTTTGCCTTACTCTGTTATAGATGTTCTTTCTTATCCAGTTTGACGCAAGGCTATGTTTGAGGAGATGAATGCCATTGAGACTAATCATATGTGAGACCTAGTGAGTTTTCCTCCTAGGAAGACAGCTATCGGATGTAAGTGGATACATACTGTCAAGCTTCATTCTGATGGCACTCTTGAGCGGTTGAAAGCCCGTTTAGTGGTAAAGGGCTATGCTTAGACATATGGACTTGACTACTTTGATACCTTCTCACCCGTTGCCAAGATGGCCTCAGTTCGGTTATTCTTGTCTTTGGCCGCATCACATCAGTGGCCTTTGTATCAACTCGATGTAAAAAATGCCTTTTTTATGGTGATTTGGAGGAAGAGGTGTATATGGAGCAACCGTCCGATGTTGTTGCTCATGGGGAGTCCCCTACTCAGGTCTGTCGTTTGAGGCGTTCGTTGTATGGTCTGAAGCAGTCTCCCAGAGCCTCGTTTGGCCGTTTCAGCTCCGTAGTACAGGAGTTTGGCCTTCGGTAGTCAGCAAAGGATCACACTGTATTCTTTCAACATACCTCCGCTGGTTGCATATTACTCGTACTGTATGTGGATGACATTGTTATTACTAGCAGTGACAGTGGAGGGATTGTTGCGTTTAAATTATTCCTAGGCACCAAGTTTCAAATGAAAGATCTTGGTGAACTTTAATATTTCCTTGGCATTGAAGTAACCCGGAATATGAAATGGGTGTTCATTTTTCAAAGAAAGTATCTGCTTGACATTCTGGCGCGAGCATGGTATATGGGTGCCAAATGAGTGGACTCACTTATGGTGTCTACTGTTAAGTTAGAGCCGAAAGAAGGAGCAATTCTTTCAGACCCTGAGCAATATTGATGTACAGTAGGGTAGATTAATTATCTTACTACAATGACTCGTCCAGACATTGCTTATCCAGTAAGTATAGTGAGTCAGTTTTTGTCTGATCCCCGTGTTCCCTATTGGCAAGCAGTGTTACGTATTCTTCGGTACTTGCACAAAAATTTGGGTAAGGGCATCCAGTTTTTTGATCATGGACATATGGGAATGGAATGGTACTCTAATACTGATTGGGCTGGATGCACATTTGACAAGAGATCCACATCTGGTTATTCTGTCTTAATTGGTGGGAACTTGGTTTCCTAGAAGAGTAAGAAGTAGAATGTTGTATCCAGGTCTAGTGCGGAGGCGGAGTACCGAGCTATGGCATTAGCAACTACAGATATTATGTGGCTTCAGCAAATTTTTACCAAATTACACTTTCCTCTTAGTGGTTTTCTTAAACTCTGGGTTGATAATACCTCTGCTATTCATATCGCCATAAATCCAATATTTTATGAGAGGACGAAATATATTGAGATTGATTGTCATTTTGTTCGTGACGAATATCAGAAAGGAGTTGTCACATTTGGGTCTATTTCTATAGGGGAACAGGTGGCAGATCTTTTTACTAAAGCATTTCCGGGACCGCATGTCGCGTATTTGTGTAACAAGCTGGGTATGGCTGATATATATGCTTCAGCTTGAGGGGGTGTTAGTAGTAGTCTATTATTCTTATTCTTATTATTATTAATGGTAGCTTATTATGATTATAGTTATTATCATGTGTGTGTAGGTGCATGGATGTAATGGTGTTTTTTAATTTTTTTTAATATAAATAAGAGTGCTTGCCTACCGGTTTGGTACGACTTTCCATTATTCAATATCTTCTAACAACGGCAATGTCGACGCCAAGATGAGGCGATGTCGATGGCAAGGTGTGGCAACGACAGCAAGGACTTAGGTTTTTGTTGTCTGAAAAGGGTGGCGGGATTAGGGTTTGGGATGATATTTTTTTTTTCTTGATTTTGGCTCTGATACTAAAAAGAATAAAAGAATTGTATAATTTTGGTTTACCTTCAACGAGGTATAACTGTCTATTTATATTGATAAAAAAAAATTTACAGAAAAAGAAGAAAATAATTTGCAAATCAAATTACAATCAATATAATTTTAATTTCCTAATATGTTGATTCTACTGATCAAACCATAATTAACGAGACTCTAATTTCCTAATGTGCTAATTTCAATAGCTTTTTTCCTTCTTTTGGCAATATAATTATGTATAATTACGTAAATATCACATGCAAAATAGTTACTTGGATTTATTAAAAGAGCAAAAGCTTCTTTAAGAATTTAGTGTTGTATGGTCTTCTTTTTCTTCACAGTTACAGTGCAGTGCAGGTTTCAAGACTAGTCCACAGAATTGACCTTGCATGTCATATCACATGTAGAGATGTGATCCATGGTTTGTGAGTCTAATAAGAAAGAAAGGACATCATTGCCTGCTTTCATGTACTAAATTAAAAATAACATTACTGTAGTGCATGAGTTTATAGCATATCATGTGCCATACCAAATCCACATGTGAATGCATAGGCACCAGACTGCAGATTCTTAGGGAAGCTACGTTGAATCAATCTACTGATTTTACTCATAAAAAATCAATCTACAGATTGCCCATGGATTAGTCATTATTGTGTGAGTGGAGAGTATGGGTGAAGGAGCTAGTGCATGAGTGGTGGTAAACCAAGGTAGAACTGCTGAATTTGTTACATCTCATGCGGCTTCAATTAGAGGAATAGTTCTAGCGTTCTAGTCTATTTAAGTGATTTTGTATCCCTTCTCAGTAATGACACATTTTAAAGCCACGAGTGCCTTTCCAGGGGATATTACAGAATACGTGGTGTCCGTGGGCAGTAGTGGGGTTGGCATCAGTTTTCAAATGAAGTTTAATGTTGAGTCTTAATGAAGGTTCTATATTGAAATATATGGATCGGACTTAAGAAGAACAAAGGTGCACTTTGAGAGAAGCAGTATTATTTGTACTATAAAGAATTGGTTATGCTCCTCTTAACTAGTTCTATTGGTTGTGCGGAGAGAAAGTCCTCCCTTTATGTTGTGTGGCCTTGTAGTCCCTGTAGGTTCTGATTATTTCTGGTGCTTCTGATTTTGTTGCGTACAAAAAAAGCTGTGTACAATTAGGTTTGAGCTTTTTACCTACTAATACTACACTTGTTCGACATTTTTATTTCGATATTTACCTAAAAAGCATATTTACTAATTCAAGTTTACTACAAAACTATGTATAAACTCTGATATTATGCATGAAATGCTCAATACAATCTTGTAAACACTCTGTATCTTGAAAAATAAAAGAAAACTTATATTAAGAAATATGAATATTTTGTCGAGTCCCAGTATCCTTGATATGAGTATTAGATAAATCCTACACTTAGACACATATTCGACACTCGTACCCAAGTCCATGTGACATAGATTGATGAATTTGATGCCAATAATTTCTCTATAGAACCCTGATATTTTCATACCTAGCCTTGGATTTCTAAGTTATCACAATAATACTACAATGCTGCTGTTCTGAACTTTTTTAGGAGTAAAACCTAAGCCTGGTCTGAAAATCTCTCTCTCTCTCTCTCTCTCTCTGATTCTCTCACATGGAGAGAACATCTGAAAATAAATTCCTTGAGTATTACACTACTGTGAGGAACATCTAATAGTTACCGGATGCATTTGCTTGGTGATTGGACTGTCTATTGTTATTTGATCTTGGCATAAAATTATTAGACATTTCTCATACTTTCAAGAGTGCCCTCTGCATTTCCTTCGTTTTACTTTTCTTTTCTTTTTTCCCCTGGGGAATTTAAAATAAGTTTTCTAACAGTGCATTAAATCCTATGCCTTGATTATTTTTGCAGGACAGTTTCTATCTGCTTTATTTATTAGAACTTGTATCCGTATTGCTTTCTGATATTACATGGATTAGTGTAAATTTAACCCATCCGTTTGCAAGTTGTAGAGAGACTGCCATTGCTTGCTATTTGTAAATTTAAGTTTTTATTTTGTCCATGAGGTTTTGTGCTTTGCATTTCGAAGAAAATGTCAGAAGATTGGCAAGGAGAATGCAAATCCAGAATTGTCATAAATGCAGATGTGGCGACCTTTAATGAGACTGTAAACACGTTTGGAAGGAACCTTGTCCAGGTAAAAATAATTCTACAGAAGTTTATGGAATTTATCACTGTTTTAGCATAGTAAATGGCTCAGCTTGTAATGCAAAGTTACTTTTCTATTTTCAGCTTTTAACAACTAAATCCAATTCTTTCAATATGTGGCTATTGATTTGCTCGGGATCATTTTAATGTGCTCCTCTCTAATGGGCTTTATGCGGGATTTTTTTGGATTAAATGGTTTACCTGCTAAAGTTGTGAACCTGATGGTAATTGAGCAATGAAAGAAAAAGGGCCATTAGTTGCAGGACTAACCATAAATGAACCATAGCTCTCAATAGAAAATTGGAAAAATTACATCATAGACCTTCAAGGAAGTTTATAAGTTAGGATTCTCCAATTGTTGAAGGATTACTTTCTTTTTTCTTCTCTCTTCTTTCTTTTCTCTATACTTTTGATAATTCATCAAAGACACTGCAAGGCCCAAAATACATCTAAAAGCATGGTTTTAAATTTTTTTCCACAGGCAGAATTTAGATGCAAAATGGGTGTGTAAATTTGAATTGGGCAAAATTCATACAAAAGATTTTGTTAAGAATGTCTGCTTATTTTGCTGAATAAACTAAACCAAATCAAACTAAGTCTTTGTTCCTATCAATTAGGATTGACTACATGAATCCTTTTATTTTGCTGCATTTGAAGAAAAAAATAAAACTTGGACTTTGGTGAAAAAAATCTCTTTTGATTCTTTTGTGTCTTCAGCAAGATAATCTAATGTTTGGATATTATTTTCTTTTTTATTTATTTCATTTTCCCTTTTTGTGTTCTTGAAACAGAAAGGTGAAAGGTTTGCAAATGCGTCATTTTTGTATCGTTTTGTGCAAAATCAGGTTTCAAGAATACAATTACTTCATTTTGGTGTTAAAAGCACTGGCATGTGAAGATCAAAATTCAATTGGTTGCTGGTGTCTTCCCGAAGATAAAAACAGAAAACTAAAACATTATCAAACTGGATTCTTTTTGGTTTATTCTTTTAAGGATTTTTATTTTATGAAGTTATTTATGTTGGATGTATTTTGGTAATTTGGCTCAGACTGTGGTGGGGCTGCTATGTTGGTTTATGTTAAGATTGATGTATGAACAGAGAAAAATAGAAGAGAGAATTGAGAGAGAATTATTACGACGGTGAGTGAGAGAGTACAAAGAATTAGGATTTGCTCCATTACAACTGTTATTTATATAATAAGACCAAAGTAACAAAAGTACAATAATACCCCTAACTTAACACACCCCTCAAGTTGATGCATAGATATTTCTTATGTTCAACTTGCATACAATGGGTTAAAACATTTTACTATTAAGTCTTTTAGTAAAAATATCTACTAATTGATCTTCAGACTTCACAAAAGGCATACAAATTGAGCCATGACAGTTTCTCCTTGATGAAGTGCCTGTCAATCTCTTTATGCTTTGTTGTGTTATGTTGTACCGAGTTATGAGCAATATTAATGGCAGTTTTGTTGTCATAATACAACTTTATAAGTTTATCGCACTTAATCACCAATTCCTTTATTAGTACTTGGTGCCATATAAGTTCACAAATGTCATGTGTCATAACCTTATACTCAGCTTCTGCACTTGATCTAGCTACTACTGTCTGCCTTTTACTTCGCTAAGTAACCAAATTACCTCCTATAAATGTATAATACCCCGATGTAGATTATTCGTCATCAACTGAACTAGCCCAATTTGCATATGTGAAAGTTTCTAATTTCATGTGGCCGTGATGAGAGAATAGGAGCCCTTTTTCAGGAGAAGATTTAAGTTATCGCAAAATATGATAAGCAGCATCAAGATGTATAGTATGGGGATCCTGCATGAATTGACTGACAACTCCCACAGCATATGCAATGTCAGGTCTGGTGTGAATATTAGTCTTCCTACAAACCTCTAAAATTGACATTTGTCGACAGGTTCTTCATCACCACTACTAAAGCGATGATTAGCTTCAATAGGTGAATCTGTAGATCGACAACCCAACATACCAGTTTTCTTTACAAGGTCAAGAATATACTTTCTTTGAGCAATGAAGATCCCATTATTTGATCTAACCATCTCAATTCTCAGAAAACATTGTAGTGCCCCCAGATCTTTCATCTCAAACTCTTTTGCTAGGTTTACTTTAAGGCGGGATGCCTCCTCAATATCATTATCTGTCACAACTATGTTATCAACATATACAATAAGAATTGTGATCTTATTATTATTTTGTTTGATAAACATAGTATGGTCTGCATGATTCCGTCGGTACCTAAATCTTAGCATAGCCTTGAAGAATATATCAAACCATCTAGGGGACTGTCTTAGCCCATACAAGGCATTCTTCAATTTGTGCACATTTTTTTCAGTTTCACAAGACGAGAAACTCGGTGGTACATCCATATATACCTCTTCCTCTAGGTCTCAATGGAAAAATACATTCTTTACATTTAACTATTGGAGATGCCAACTCATATTAGCAACACATGATAAGAGTACTCGAACTGAGTTCATTTTGGCTACAGGAGCAAAAAAATTTCGAAAACATGTAAAGACTTTACTTTTAGTGCTAAGTAAATATACCCAAGTAATACAGAAATAACAGTCAATAAAAGTCACAAACTACCTATAACCAGAAATAGAAATAACATGTGAGAGACCCATACAACAAAATGGATAATAGTGAAAGGGAAATCACTGCGTTTATTGACCGAATGGTAAACTGATCGTTTATCTTTTACAAGTTCAGAAGTCTCTCACAAAAAAGTATTTCTAGAACAGTGTTTAACTAAAGAAGGAAAAAATTTATCTAAAACTCCAAAAGAAGGGTGCCTCAAACGGCGATGCCATTGATGTAGCTGCAGAAGTATGGTTCCAGTATTAGCATAAAGAGCCTGGTCAGACTATGAAGGTGGAAGGGAAGCTGAAGACAGAACATCCAATAAGTACATGCCACTGTGTGTACTACAACTACCAATTGTTCTTGACGTCTCCAGTTCTTGAAATACACAATGAGTGGGAAAAAGGGTTACAGAATAGTTTAAAGAACTTGTAAGACGACTAAGAGATAAAAGATTTGTTGAAAAGTTGGGGACATAGAGGACAGATGATAAAGAAAGCAAAGAAGTGCAATGGATAGAATCTTTACCAAATCCAGAAGACAAATATCCATCGGCTATTTTGACCTTATCTTTACTAAAACAAGTGGAGTAAGAAGAAAATAAAGTAGAAAAACTAGTCATATGATTAGTGACACCTAAGTCAATGATCCAAGGGGTATGGGAGGCGACCGCACTAGGTGTACTAGGAGATATACTTGAATGAGCAAAGTTAGAGGAGGAAGTAGAGGTTATAAAAGAAGATATGTCAACCCGAGCCATCAAGCGCTGGAGAGTAGTCAACTCTGCCTTAGAGAGAGAGTCAGTCTCACTAGATGTGCTAGCAAGGATCTCAGAAAAATGAGCGTGGGAACGAATAGAGTCACTACGTCCACCACCACGTCCCTGAGTGGGACGACCATATAACTTCCAGCAGTAATCAATAGTATAATGAGATTTACCACAATTCTCATTGCGCAACTGATCTCAGGCTACTAAGTTATTCTTCTCCTTAGATTTGGTATTACTAGGCTGGCCTGTGTGGGGGATATACATAAGAAATAACATCCATAGCATAATGACGGTTCTCTTCTTGTTAGACATAAGCAAATGCCTGTTGCAAAGTAGGAAATGGATCTTGACCCAAAATCTAGACACGGATCGGATCATAGTCAACATTAGGGCTAGTAAGGAGGTTATACACCTGTTCCTTTTCTACCATCTTCTGAAAAGCAATAGCATCAATAGTACAAACAACATGGAAGTTCTGATAGTAATTAATCTCGTTCTACAAATTAGTCAACTCAACATAATAATTAGCCAAGGATTGGTCTTTTTGATCTAGTACGAAGTTTTTTCCTCAACTCGTATAACTGGGCATTATTGCCAATATGAGAATAAGCCTGCGCAGCAATGAACTAAATCTTGTGTGTAGTATCCAAAAGTAAAAAATTGCGACTAATGGAGGGCTGCATAGACTATAATAGCCAGGACATGACAAGAATATTTTTCTCTATTCATCGTGTGCGAGAAGGTCCCATGATTGTTGGCTGTTTAGTTTCACCAGTGATACACCCTGATACGCCACGAGCAATAATAGCTAAACTATAGGCATGGGTACATCTCATATAATTGCTACCATCTAACTTGACAAGAGTCTGGACTTATATAAAGAGACAGACTATCAATAGGAATTCCTGAACGAGGCAATTCAGTGTCCTCATGACTACTAAAAGGCTTTTTTGTATCAGACATGGCCATGAGGAACCAAGAGCAAGCAGTACGAAATAGACGGAAGCAATAAACGTTGAACATATGCAAATCAAGTAGAACTGAAACACTAGAGTACCAATAATAGCTAGAACATCATACTAGATTGCAGCAAAGTCGAAAGAGAACCAAAGGAATAGCTGGAAACCCTAGTAGAGGCACACTGACCACAAAGCAACTCTAGCTGCAAGGTATGGTAGTTCACAAACACCCATGGAGCTTCAAACAATATTGGTTGACATTGATAGAAGCAAAAAAACCTTAGTCGCGAAGCAACAAACTGATCTAAGGTAAAAAAAAACCCTAGGTGCGATATGACCAGACCTGAAATCAACCAAAAAAACACTCAAAAAGGTTAAATCGATCCTTGCAGGACCTTGTATATCTCTAATCGGCACCAACGGACTAAGTAGAGACCATCGATCTAGACTAAGAATGCTGTAATCGTGAGTTGCAATGGGAACACTAGGCAGTGCCGAAAATTCAAAAAAAAAAAAAAAGCTAACATATTAGAAAAAAGGAGTAAAAACAATGATGTTGATCGTAATGATTAGTTGATCATATGGGGAAGGAATTTTTTTATTTTATTTTACAATGATGAATTCAGGGATGAAAAAGAGGAAAAGAAAATAAAGAAGAAAGAAATCACTATATCTTTCTTACACAGAATTTTGTTCTAATACCATGTTAAGATTGATGTATAAATAAAGAAAAATATAAGAGAGTTGATAGAGATTTATTGTGACAGTGGATAAGAGAGCACCTGAATTAGAACTTGCTCTATTACCACGTTATTTTTATAATAAGACCAAAGCGCCAAAAGTACAATAATGCCCTTGCTTAACAGTTTATTTATTTGTTTATGTTAGATTTAATGGGTCTAGTGGGTTTGAATAATGTTCCAAACTTATTCATGCCTCTTCGATTATCTGGCTCCCAAGTTTTCTTGATGTATAAGGGAAAAATCTAGAGAATCTTGTATTCAACAGATGCACTGAACATTCGTGGTTTAAGTTTCACATGTTCTCAAGGTTTTCCAATAATTTGTTTCTCTAATATAAACAGAATGGTTCAAATTGTCATGGTTGTTATGAAGAGCAAGTTTACTCATTCTATCACCTCTAAGCAATACGTTAATTGTTAAGTTAGTAATTGTTTCAAAAGTTTAAGTTGTTAAAAAATGTACTCAACAATGGATATCAAGTTATGTAACACTCCCTCTCATGTGCCATCGTGCCTCGCATGTGGGGAGGGATACAAATTGAACTGAACAGGCGCACCAACACACACAAACATAACTGGGAAACAAACACATATTATAAGACTTAAACTCAAGATCTCTTGGAACCAGAGCTCTAATAACATGTTAAGTCATAAATGTCCCCAAAGCTTAAACTGTTAAAAATGAGGCCTATGCTATCCAACACAATAACATTGAGCAATATTTGAGTTAAACAACTGAGCAATAAACTTGAGCAGTATCTGGCCAGGAGAGCGGCAGTGCAATAAAATTGAGCAATATCTGGGTATTAGGGTGGCTGGTGCAATAAAATTGAGCAATGTCTGTGTTAAACAGCTGAACAAATTTGCAATATCTGGGAAGGTGTGGGTGGTTGGTGGCCTGTGACTGCCAATGGTAGAGGGAGTGAGTTGGATAGGATGGTAACATGGTGTTTTGCCAATTGGATAACTTTTCCCATAAAATAATGCAAATGTTCCCCTAATTATGAAGCACATATGTAATTTTCGAAAATTTGTTGTTAGATGAATTCATTTGGAGTGAGTCTACTTCGTAGATGAAAGTGTTTTTCATAAAAAAGGTTAAAGGTTGAGTAAATGGTCCGAGGACAGTCAAGGTTAATGGCAATGGAGCACATGACTTTAGTTTTGTTGTTTAGCTATCACGACTCACGAGCAGCTGTGCAAGTCATTCTATGCAAAGTAATCGAGTTGACAAGGCTGTAGTCTAGTCAACAAGATATGTGTAACCTTACAGGAAGGTGAGTTTTTCTTATGGCTTTTCCTGTTTTGGCTGTGAATCTGTAAAATGTAACCCATGGAACAATGCCATCAAACGAGTTGCAAGTTACATGGCCATGCCGTGTCTCATTTGTTGGTCAACAACGTTGCTGTTTCTCAAGATTTATTGTTTATATTGCTTACAAAAAAAGATTTAGTGTTTATATTAGTTATCTCTCTCTTTCTATTTTTTTCCACCCTATTTCCTCTCTCCCTCTCTCTCTCTCCAGTAACATTAGATTGTTCCCTTGTGACATTCTGCTTACTGTTGCTTAGGTTGAGGAAGATGGACCATTTTTTCCAGCCTCAGAAGATGAAGTCATAGGAGTGGAACATTTATTAGCGGAACCCAAATGCAACAACTTAGGTGATGATGTTCTAGGTCTTAACACTTTCAGTCAACATAGGTGCTTCAACTTTGAAGAATTTTCAAATGTTGAATATGGTTCTATAAAAATTGATATTGGTAATAATCTTGTCAGCTTGTAATTATATGTTTATCAATCTGAGCCTTCTTTTCTTTCTAAGATCTTTCTTGCTGTATGTCAGTTCTTTTTTGCTGATAGTTGGCATCATGGTTGTTGCAATCATTTAGGGATCTTTGTTGCCATAGGGCATAAATTTGTCTTCAACGTGTGGCCAAGCTAGACTTGGAATTTGCTTGTCTGTGATTGGTTTTAGCCTTTTGGGTGTTGAAGCTTTTTTTTTTTTTTGCTCTAGGAGATGTTCATTTGAAGGGAGTTTTGGAAGCAATGTCACTCATTTTCACTACCTTCTCCTTTTGGCTGCCATAATGTGGCTTTTAGGAGAATAGTTATCAAACTGCAACTGCTTGTATCAGGGATTCTACCTAGGTCTTGGTATCTACTGGGGTTTCCTAATAAGTGGCTGCGTACAGTTGCAGGGTAGAGTACATTAAGTGATATCCAGTCGTTTTGTATAATGTACATATTGGACTGATCGATTAGAGTATTTATATGTAGTAGCTATGCTAACCCAGTTATCTGTTGCAACAGCATGGTGCATTAAAACTTTTACGTGCTTCTCATTTAGCATAAGAGACTCCTCCTAATTTTGAGGCCTTTGACTCCAATTCAACTACTTTATCAATTGGTGAGCTCAATTTGTGATTGGTTCTAATACCTATTTACTTATTTTGAATGATTTTCTGGTTTCACAAAAACAAATGTGGAACGGAAGAAGAACTGATAGAATCTTTAATTTTTCTGCTAAATCAATTGTATGTGTGTCCCGGAAGTGAAATAAAAAAGTATCGTGTTCCATCCTGCCTTTTGATGATCCAATGTCCAGGTTTAAGAAATGTTTTGGTTTCAGGTCAATCAAATCAAAAGCATTTTCATGTTTTATTTACTTTCCCCCCATTTTTCTAGAATGATAAAATCCATGAAGATAATATAATTTATTGCCAATTCCATCCAACTTGTCAGGTTCACAAATCGCCCTAGATGTATGTTCATGAAAGCACCGAGACATCCCTAAATGAGCTCTCTCTAATATATTGTGGCTTGAGTGGGGTCTATGATGTCATACTATTTTTTGTTATGTGCTTATATCCCTGAGATTATTGGACTTCATATGTCAGATGATTGAATTCCATCTTCTTCTTCTGTTTATACTCCCTGGAAAGTTGGGCCAAACATGTATGGAACTATTTTGTTAAGGAATCACTGCCTATTAAAAGTGCTGGACGAACTTCTTGCATCAATCTTGGTTATTTGCGTTCTCATTTCCAGCTAAATCTGACCATTATTATTCCCTTTCTACAAGAAACAAGTCACTAGACTTTATGCATAAATGAACCTGATTTTCTGGACACATGCTGCTGAATCTCCAGATCATTTGGTCATACAAGGTCTTGATAATGTCCTCTAGGAATCACCCAAGCTATAACAAGACTTTATCCGTAAATCTGGACACATGCTGCTGAATCTGCAGATCTTTAGGTCATGAGGTCTTGATAATGTCCTCTAGGAATCATCCAAGCTCTAATTGGGTAGGCAATTTTTCCTATACATGATTGAATAGATGTTTGCCTGTGTACATAATTTACAAATAACTTTATGATTGCCTTTATATTATATGTTTATATAGATCAACACAAGAGATTGGTGATTCTTTTCCTTGGTTGGCAAAAATACCTGTTGTAGTCAATTTAAACTTGCCATATTGGAGCCGTTAAAGTGTAGTTTTGTTTATTTTATTTTATTTTATTTTACTTCTCTTTTTTTTTATGTCTAGAGGGTTTTCTTGCAATTTAGACTTTTATTATTTCAATATAAATACTCAAGAGTAAAGCGGTTACATCAGAAACCCTACACCTTTTTTCTCTAATCCCTCTTTCTCTTCTCTTTTTTCTTCCTAACCCTAAAACCATCATCTGTACAGTTCAACATGGTGTCAGAACGTCTAATCCTTCTCTAGGAGTATCGAGATCACCCGAAGGCAATCGAATGGTTGAAATCTATATCATAATTGTTGACGTCATGCTGATGTCAGCACTTGTGATGGCTAATGTTGGCACTTGTGATGGAGTCATATCTTCCCAACTTGATTGACTTGATTTACTGATGATTATGGTAATTTTTCATGATTTTTGGAGGCTACCTGAGGTGTTCTCTGAGTGTTCGTTGATCTCCATAATTTTGGCATTTTTTTTTTCGATCTTTGAATGCTGTTGATTTTGATTGGTGGTTCTAGCAACTTCTATACGGATTGAATTTGATATTAGATGGTGCCAACTTCTATATGGTGGTTCTAGCACCCTTCCTCATCAATTCGATCGAATTTCAGGGCTGTTGATTTGTCGTTGCTTTGTTGCACCCTTGAAGATTCATTGATTCGATCGATTACTGTGTTACTTCTGAATGGTTGTGGCGACTTTATTGTGATTTCATCGATTTGATCTATTTCTTCGGTTACCGTTGCTTGGTTGTCGTCATTTTTGGCTGTAGTGCTTTGTTTGGTTCCATCTTATGGATGAAGACAAAGCATCCCTTCTTAGGGCTGATGATATATGCCCAAATATATTACATCAACAAAATTAAATAGGTTTAATTACTCAGCTTGGGCAGACGGTGAATTTTTTTTTGCGCGAGAAGCACAGATTAAAGTATGTAATTGATCTCCCTTTGCCTAAAACAGATTCCAAATATGAAGATTGGATGAGTGAAGATTCGATTGTTATAGGCTGGTTGAGGCATAGCATGGAACCTACTGCTACTGCGACCGTGAAATTTTGTGACATTTCTAAGAAGATCTGGGATTCAGTTGCTCACTCATTCTTACACCCGAGTAATATTTCTCTAGTCTTTGAGAACTATGAGAAAATTCTCACCACAAAACAGTCTAGAAAGCCCTTATCTAAGTATTACGGTACCTTAAGAATCTTTTGAGACCAGTTGTTGCAATTACGATTCCTTACTACTGATCTCACACAACGATGCCATTGGGAGCACTTTATGATTGCTTTCTTGTTATCTGGTTTGGATCTTGAGTTACATGGGTTCAAAGATCAAATTCTTGCTAGTGAGATTTTTCCTAGTGTAGTTAATGCCTATGCTCGACTTTTGTACTCCTCATTGGGAAAGGCATCCACTAGGGCTCGCCCTACTTCTTCTTAGGAGTCATCGGCTTTAGTTCCCACTAGTGGTCGTAGTGGCCCACGTGGTGGACATGGTGGCTGTAGTGCTTGTGGTGGTGCTCGTAGTGGTGGTCAAACAAGTGGCCACGGTGACAGGTTGTGTGATTATTGTAGGGGTACTAATCATACTAAATCCTACTATTGGCAAAAATATGGGAAACCCAGTTATGCTCATTTGGTTACTAATGCTGCTACTTAACTCCAGTCTTTGGCATCTTCAGCTCCTCCTGGTCACGCCGCCTCTAGTTCTGAGTCTCATGACTCACTCACTGCTCAACTTAGCGATCTCTATTAGGCATTGTGTACTGCTTATCCTTATTCCAGTTTTACTACTACTTCAGTTGATTCAGGTACTCTTGCCTGTGCCGCTCTTTCACCACCTTTTTGGACTATAGATTCTAGAGCTAGTCTTCACATGGTTGGTAATCTCTTATTTTTCTCTGATTTTACTCCTCTTCAGCATAATATTATTTTAGCTAATGGCTCCTCATGCCTCGTCCGTGGAAAATGAGTTTTTTGACTCGATCAATCCCTTTCTTTACCCTCTAGTCTGTATGCTCTAGATTTTCCTTTCAATTTTCTTTCTTTTAGTCAATTAACTAAAGTTTTAAATTTCTTTATAACATTATCTCCCTTTTCTTGTGTTTTTCAAGATATGCAAACCAAGAATATGATTGGTTTGGGCCATAAGAAGGATAATCTCTACTTTGTCGATATTGATTGAGCTTTTTCCCAAACTGAAGTTAGCTATTCCTATGTTTTTTTTTTGTTTAGTTTAGTTTGTGAACCTTGTTAGTTAGGTAAGCATGACCATAACTCTTTTCCTTTTAGTAGTCATGGTCGTAAATTTGCATTTTTTGATGTAATCCATCCTGATAGTTGGGATCCTTCTTGAACGTGTAGTACTAATGAATATTTTCATTTTGTTATTTTTGTTGATGATTACTCTCATATGACTTGGTTATTCTTAATGAAAAATCGATCTGAGTTGCCTCTTATTTTTATCAAGTTTTATAATGAGATCTTAACCTAATTTTTCAAACGCATCAAAATCCTTCAATTTGATAATACTTTAAAATATATACAGTATACTGTTAACTCCTTTTGTGCAGATCATGGTATTATTCATCAAATTAGTTGTGCTTGCACCTCTCAGCAAAATGATATCGCTGAGCGTAAGAATCACCAGTTGTTAGATTGCGCGTACTTTGGTATTTCAAATGCAGGTACCTAAACATTTTTGGGGTGATGTTCTTCCTGCATGCCATCTCATTAATCGTATGCCCTCTATGATGCTAGCTAATAAGTCACCATTTTCTTATTATACTCTGGTTCCTCGCCGCTTTGTTTTATTCTTGAGTTTTTGGTTGCGTTGCCTTTGTTCATATTCTTGATTTCAGTCTTGATAAGTCTTGACGATATTATTATTTTTGGTGATAACTCTGCTCGTATTGTTGTTTTAAAGCGGCACTTAGGTCAAACTTCTCAAACTAAGGGCTTGGGTGTCTTTCACTATTTTTTTGGTATTGAGATTGCTCGCTTTTCTCAGGATATTTTTCTCTCTTAGCAAAAGTATGTTCTTGATCTTTTTTTTGAGATTGGCCTTCTTGGTGTTGGATAGCTTAATACACATTTTTTGGTCCATTTCCTAACATCTTAAGCTTTTAAGACAATTGTTGGCTTAACATGGTATCAGAGCTCTAGTTCCACGAGGTCTTGGGTTTAAGTTGCGTGGTGTTTTTGTTTTATTGTTATGTTTGTTATTGCGCTCCATATTTTGTGTTGGTGCACCTATTCAGTTAAGTTTGTTCGTCTCTCTTCGTGTGAGGCAGAATCGTTCGTGAGGGGAAGTGTTGGATAACTTGATGCACATTGTTGAGTCTATTTCCTATAAGCTTAAGTTTTAGGAAAAATTAGTGACTTAATACTTGGTACTCGACCTGTTGATACTCCAATTGAGTCAACAGTTAAGCTAATGCTGATTCAAGCGATCTCTTTTCTTATGTTGGCCGTTATTGATGCCTTGTTGGCAAATTAATTTATCTCATAGTTACTCATTCTGATAGTCTATTTTTGCATGCTCCTCGTTAACCTTACTTTGATGTTATCTGTGTGCAATATTTGAAGAGTGGATTCATTCGAGGTCCGCTCTATCAGCCTTTACACTTCTTGTTTATGGTTGGCTTTAGTGATGTAGGCAGTCGCTCTGACCGACGATCTACCTGAAGCTATTACACCTTTGTTCGTAGAAACTTTGTTATTTGGCGTAGTCAAAAACACGTTGTTGCCCTTTCTAGTGCTACAGCTGAGTGTCATGCTATCACTCATACTGCCTCCAACCTGTTATGGGTTCGCTCTTTTCTTGTGGACTTTGGCGCACATATTTCTTCTCTGATGCAGATGGTTTGGATAGAGTATAAAAAAAAGTGTAGGAGATGAAAGTTCTCGAGAAGTTCAAACCAACATATGGGATTCATTCCCATAAAAATTATAACACACAGAAGACTCCTTACCTTAGGAGTGGGATGAGTGATACATCCGGCAAGCGCTAGTGAAGAATGCAAGCAAAGATAGAGCTCGGATATTGTTTTATTCCATCAACTAGGAAAGGTTTAATTTTTCTAACATTTCTAGTGACTGGCCCTCTTTTGTTACAGTCATTTCCAGTTCTGTTATTTTCCCCCTATTAGATAGCTTATTGAGGGATCTATCATTTTAGAGCTCAAAGGTCGTCAAGCTTCCACTCTCATTCCAATATCTCAAAAGATTCTATTTTTATTATACCTAGGCGCTTCATTGTTAACAATCCAGTCTTTCATAAATGAACTAAGCATGTAGAGGTTGATTGTCACTTCATTTGTGATTTGTTATTATGAAAGCACATTGCCACTCCATACGTTCGCTCGGAAGACTAGTCGAGTGATATTTTCACAAAGCCTTTACCTCGCTCTTCCTTTCAGCAGTTATTTAGGCATGCTTGATCTCTATGCTCCAGCTTCAAGGTGGAGTGTTAGAGTAATTATTTTCTTATTTTACTTCTTTTGTTTATGTCTGGTGGGTCTTCTTATAATTTGGACTTTTATTGCTTTAATATAAATACTTAAAGGTAAAGGGGCTAGGTCAAAAACCCTAAACCTTTTTCTCTTATCGCTATTTCTCTTCCTCTATTCTTCTCTTCTTTCTTCATAACCCTAAAACCATCATCCTTACACTTCAACTGGAACCAAAATTTTGGTAAACACAAAATTATTGTAATTGTGAGATTTCAAACTTCAATGTCTTGAAGATGAAAGCTGATTTTAACACATTATGCAACTTTTGGAGTCAACTAATATTAAGCTGATATTTAAGTTCAGTTGGAAGACATTTTAACTTGCGGTGACGTTACTTTATATAATTTTTTTGTTTTGTTATACTGCAATTCTGCCATACATGCTTTAACTCAAATAGGTTAGTCATGAGAAAGAAACTTAATTCCTGTCAGGTATAATGATGCGAACATTGAGCTAGTTATTATTCCTAGTGCCTAGTGCAAGTGGAATTTCTGTGTCGAACAAAGGGCCTTTTCATATCTCTCAACGTTAATTTGGCATGAGTCGGTCTTTGGTTCAATACTATATTACTAACGCTTTTTGTCTGATTTCTCTTTCAGATGCACTGGACTCCAATCTTAACCCATGCGAGAAAGTCAAAGAAGTATGTCTCTTTTGGTCTTTCCTAGTAATGAGTTTTTTCTTATCCTAATTTTGTTTAGGCCTATAAATTCGTGGTTGTGAGAGTAAGGAGGTGTTTGGCTGAAAGCTTAATAGTGAGCCTTTTGCCTTTTTGCTTTATTAACTAAAAAGATGTCATATCAAAAAAGCATATTGCGGTTCTTGATAGAGAAAAATGGCAAAATAGGATTCATGTTGTGGACCTTTATTAGGTGGATGAGGCCTTATTGAGCTGAGCTAAGTTGATGCAAATGGTAGATGATTACAACACACTAGCAATTATTGACTGTTTGAAAAATATATAGAAGGATCTGTTTACTGCCTCCAAAACATCCCTGCTGGGGTTCTAAATTACATGGACATCCTTGGTCAGGGTCTTTGTTGCATGAACTCTTCTAAAGGTATACAATTTTCATGTTGGATGTTTGCTACTTTTGTAAAGAGATAGAATATGCATCAGATATGGGCCTTTTCTATTAGAATTCATTAAAAAGGGAGTTGATCGACCTTTTTCAAGCAAAATACATGGGGAGATGGAATTTACCGAAGGCAGTGTTCAAAAAAATGATGTAGATCACGGGGTCCAATTCTAGGACTTGCAGATGTGATTGTGCACCTCCAATCTATCAAGTGGATGAGGGACCAACTGTCCTTAGGTCAGCTGGATCTGCCACCTCTAACCAGCCTAAATAAGTATTGATTCTTACATACTAAAAGGAATAAAGGATCTTTAGGTCATCTCTGGTTGAGCTCTCCCTCTCTTCACTGCCATTCCCTTTCTTTCTAAGGCTGCTGTGATCTCTCTCCTCCTCCACCTTTAGATTTTCCAATCCATTGAAGTGCTCGTCATCTTCAGAGGTCATGTCTGGCCATCTTCTACTCCAAATACTTGCAATGAGGAATTGCAGCAAGGAGAGCTCAATAGGAAAGTAAGGTTCCTAGCTGCAATATTACTAATCCCCTAACCCCTATTTTTTTTTGGACTTTGACACTTTTTCTCAATTAACCAAGTGATCCTTTTTACCTTCATTCTTACCCTCCTAATGGAAATCCCATATCATTTTTTTGATCTTGTTTGCTAGCTTAATTGGTATCTTAAAAGTTGAATAATAACGTAGCGATTTAGGGTTAAAGGAGAAGAGGAAAAAGAAAAGAGAAAGACTGAGAAAATATTATTAGGAGAATAATGAGGTTTAACGTTAATCTCTACACCACACTAGTATTTATATAAGAGACACTAAGCTAATTACAAAACTTCCCTAACATATATAAGTAATTATCTAATACTCCCTCTCAAGTTAGAGCATAGAGGTCAAACATGCCTAGCTTGGAAAGAAATCACTGGAAACCAGAAGCAGCTAATAGTTTGGTAAGAATATCACCCAATTGATTTTCTGAGCGAACATATAGAGTGATAATTTGCTTCGTAATCATTAAGTCTCGAATAAAGTGGCAGTCAACCTCAATATGCTTAGTACACTCATGGAACACAGGATTATTAGCAATAAATATGGCTGCTTGATTATCACAAAACATCTTCATAGGGCGAGAAGACATGATGCCGAAGTCATGAAGAAGAAAATGAACCCACGACATTTCAGATGCAATATGAGCCATAGCACGATATTCTATTTCAGCACTGGAACGGGCAACAATATTCTGTTTCTTATTACACCAAGTGATAAGATTACCGCCGACAAAAATACAATAGCCAGAGGTGGACTGCTTATCAAAGCGATTACTAGCCCAATCAGCATCACTAAAGCCAATCACGGACAAATGATCAGATGGACAATATAACAATCCACGACCTGAGCTATGTTTCAAGTAGCAAAGAATACGACAAACAACATCAAAGTGCGGATGACGAGGAGTATGCATAAACTGGCTAGCAACACCAACAATATATGTGATATCAGGAAGGGTGACCGTGAGGTAAATTAATTTCCTAACAAGTCGCCGAAACAATCAACTTCTGAAAATGGTTCTCGATGTTTAGCATCGAGCTTAACAGTAGAATCCATAGGTGTACAAATCGAACGAGCACCAAGCAACCATCCTTGTTATGAAAACGATGAGCCAAATGTCGTTTTGAAGCTGCTATTCCAGTAGAATCACCACCATAAATAATGATATCATCATCATGGGAACCAGAAGAAGCCTTTGCTTCAGCCATATTAAATCAAGTCAGAGGAAAGGAGGCAAAATCCAAACACAACCAAACAAAACCAAATCACGAAACCAGATCTGATCAGAATAACTTAATAGAGAAAAATTGAACCACGGAAGAGAGAATGCTGAAAACCAGTACAATTAAGTCTGTAATGATCTATCACATCTAGGCATAGCATTATCCTTAATATTGATAGGTGTTTCTTTAGTCATATCAAATTACTCCAAAGTAACACTAAACAAGAACCAATTACCAAATGTGATATAGATCGGATCAATAACCCCAAGAACAAAACTTGAACCAAGAACACAGCAGAATTAAAAAATCTAGAAGAACCATCCAAAGAAGAGCAAGAAACCCTAGGCACCAACCAAAACAAGAAGATCTTATGCGACCAAATCAAGAATCAACTAGTTCTGATGCAACAATAGCTTCGACCACCCTAGGCACCGACCAAACCAGAACAAAAAAAAGAGATCTGATGGCAAAAGACAACAGCGGCAAGCCAAGAAAACTAGCTACCAACCTCTCTGAACCTTAAAACATCTCCAATACAGTTCGAATCATCCAATCGATACCCAAGGTGACTTCTAGGAGTGATTTCGGCACCCATATAACTGATCTCAACAACTGAAAAACAGATCTGAGGATCCAACAATCAACTCACGAACCATGGCCGCCATAGCAAATCATAATAAACCAGAAAAGAAGCAAGGAATAGTTGCAAACCCAATCTGCGAAGTTCGCCCAAAACAAGAAGCTTCAAAACACCACTGGTTGACATTAATAAGAGCCTGAACAAGTGTGCCAGACCCTTAATCAGAGCAAAAAACTAATCAGAACTCGTCAAAACCCTAGCTGCAATCTATCCCGACTTGCAATCAACCCAAAAACACACCAAAAAAAGGTCGAATCGACTCTTGAAGAACCTTGTATACCTCTAATCGGCACCCATAGAATGAGAAGAAGCCATCGATTGAGATTAAAACAACCTCAAACGTGATTTAGGAAGAAAAACCAAAGCGGCGCCGAAAATCCCAAAATAATTCTAAAAAATATCAAGCAATCGAGAACAAGAAAGGAAAAATCATGGAAGTATAGATCATCTGGGAAGATTTTTTTTTTTTGGTCACGAATTCAGAAAAAGAAAAAAAAGGAAAAAGATAGGAAGAATTTATAGTTGGATCGGAATGCTCTGATACCAAGTTGAATAGTAACGTAGTGATTTACAGTTAAAAAATAAGAGGAAGAAGAGAAATGTAATTATCTAATATTAAACAAAAACACCTAGTAGATGGGCATGCTATTTAACGCTGATTAGACAAAAGTGTACCTCCCCTTCCTAACCTCCTACAGATTTTCTCTAAACAATAGAACCCAAAAAGTTTCCTTCCTAAGATTATTGCCCAAAGGGAGACTCAAACACAAGTAAATGCTCGATGTGACGCCCAATGACCTCTATCATTCTCTTTAATCTATCCAATCCACATTAATACTCACTAGATTACTCTTTTTCACATTAACTCAAGGCCCCAAGATAATCTGAAAAATTCTCACTACGAAAACAAATTAACCACCTTGGATTCCTCCCCTGAGGAAAACAAATATGGTGTCATCTGCAAAATATAAATGAGTTAATGATACCTCCTCTCTCCCCGCAATAAAACCATCGACTACACTACTTCCTTAGCCCTCTCAACTAATCTACCTAGAACATCCACTACTAAAGTGAAAAGGAAATGCGACAAATGGTCACCCTTGTCTAAGACCCTTAGATGCTTTAAAACTCCTACTTGCCTTCCCATTGACGATAACAAACATGTTGCAAGACCAAAAACATCCTTTAATCTACCTCCTCCATCTCAAGTTAAACCCTTTATTAGACAACACAAAATCAAAAAAATCCGAATCCACGTGACTATATGCTTTCTCAAAATGAACATTAAGCATTACACTTTCCTTATTTATCCTCTATATTTCTCAACTGCCTGGCAAGCCAGCACAACATCCAAGTTCTGACACCCCTCTACAAAAGCACCTTGTGTGTCAAAAATAATATCTCCGAAAATAGCCCTCAATCTTCTTAACAAAATCTTCTACATAATTTTATACAACGAAGTCACAAAACTAATAGGCCTAAAATCACTAATCTTTAAGGAGTTCTCTCTTTTGGGAATCAAACAAACAAAAATTGCATTGGAACAAAGGGTTAACCACTCTATTGTCAAAAAATTCTCTAAAAACTCTTATCAAATCATCCTTCACAATTTCCAACAATCTTGAAAAATTGCTAAAATACGCCCATTCGAACCTGTGGTTTATCTATTTTGCACTAAAACACAACCTCTTTAACCTCCCATTTCATCAATTGGCCTTTCTAGCCATATAAACTTCCATAGATCAATTGGGGCCCGTTCCAATCCTTCAATTCCTGGTCTCGCTCTCTCTTCACCTGAATACAAATTTGAGTTAGACCTAAAAACTTCATTAATAATTTGGTCTTCTTTACTCACAAACAGAACAAGACTCACTTCCCAACTTATTTCTTTCTCCTCTTACCATCTGTAACCCTATGAAACAATTTTGAATTATACAAAATTAAATTATTATCCTCTAAACAATGGAGAAACCCCAGTATAATTTCTAGCAAAATGGAGACACTTATCACCCTCCATGACCTTCTTTTCCTATGACAATACCACATATAGTCAATCGTCGATCTCCATTTGTTTCTATCAGACTTAATAATTTCTATTAGAGTTTTTTTTTTTGGTTATATTAAGAGTATTTGTGTCCTTGTGCCGTACATTCATTTAATATAAATAGATGTCAGGGTGAGGGGATTGATTTAAGTTTTGGACCCTAAATTCTTTCAATCACCCTCTCTCGTCTCTTTCTCCAAAAACCTTAAAGCTATTTTATTTATACTTTCACTTGGTATTAGAGTATCGATTCAACCTTAGAACTGTTCTTATTATTCTGAAACGCACAGTGAGGTAGAAACAACGTACTGACGTCGTCTTTCGTACGATGACGTTTGCGTGACGCCGCCGATGGTACGGACCTTGAAGATCGGCGAAACCCTAGCTCGAAGCCTTTGATGGTTGCGCCATCCTCGAAACCTTGAAGTCGACGAAACCTTAGTCTTTGAAGGTCGCGACATCTTCGAAGCCATCCTTAAAGCCTTGAAGGCGACGAAACCCTAACGATTGTAGGTTGCGACACTCACGACACCTACAAAGCCATTCCCGAAGCTTTTGAAGTCGACGAAACCCTAGATACTTTGAAGTCGGCGATGTTTTTGAAACCCTAGCTCAACCATGACGTCGCGACCAGCTCTTTGTGTGTTTCGATCATCCAAATAGAACTAATCAATGTTGAGTCTACTCCATTAGTGCCAAAATATCATGTTGGTCTCGATTTGTGCTTGATTTGTTCTGATTTATGCTTGATTTAGGGGTATTCATCCAGATCCGTGTGCATTTTGTAATCTTCTTCAGTTGGCGACACCTCTAGTTGCGATTTTTGGTTGGGGGGACTTCGGTTTGAGATTTTTGGTGTTTTTTTGTTGTTTCTGGCTTGCTTCTAGTTCTTGCTTTGGATCTGGTTCGGTTCTTTTGCATCTCAACTTTTGGTTCTTCATAAAGGGTTAGTCATGGTTGAGGCAAAATCCTTTGATCCTAAAGATGATGATTTACCCCATTGTGTTACCTCTAAATGTTTGAATAGACTGAATTATTTAGCTTGGGCTTATGCATTTAAAGTATTTTTTAAAGGAAAGAGACGATTGACTGATATTACCGATCTTCCCCAGCAATTGGGGATTCTAAATTTGTGGATTGGGAAAGTATGGATTCCATCGTTATGGGTTGGTTATGGTATAATTTGGAGCCTCATATTGCTACTACTGTCGAATTTTGTGATACATCCAAAAAGATTTGGGATTCACTTGCAGACTTTCTCTATCCAAAGTAACGTTTCTCGAATATATGAATTGTATGAACAAATTTTCAGCGCTAAAAAAATTTGGTAAGCCTCTCGCTGAATATTATAGCATTTTGAAGATTTTGTAGAATCAACTGTTGCAACATCGCCCTCTCACTATGGATATAGTACAACGATGACGCCATTGGGAGGACTTTATGGTTGCCTCTCTTCTTTCTGGTTTAGACTCTGAGTTGCGGGGGTTTAAAGATTAGATCCTTCCCGGTGAGACTTTACCTACTGTTGCTAATGCATATCCTTGGCTCTTACGTTCGTTTTTGGGCCACTCATCCACTGTGCTGCGCCCTCCTCTTCCTAGTTCCAAGGCTTCAGCTTTAGTTTCTTTATCCTAACGCAAGTATGTCTTTGGCCTTCTTTCTGAGACTGGATTCCTTGATGCTCATTCTGTTGATACTCCTATGGACCGTCAAGCTTGATGCTGATTTTGGCACTATTTTTTCTGACATTGGTCGTTATCGTCGCTTGGTTGGTAAATTCATCCATCTCATGGTTACTCGCCCCGACATTACGTATGTTGTTGGGGTGGTTAATCAATTTATGCATTCCCCTCGTCAACCTCATTATGATGCAGTTTGTCGTATTTTACAGTATTTGAAGAGTGCTCCTGGTCATGGCTTATTATATCGGCCCGCGGCAACTTTGTCTGTTGATGGCTTTAGTGATATTGATTGGGCTGGTAGTCGTTCTGATCGGTGGTCGACATCGGGATATTGTATTTTCATTCGTGGATATTTTGTTACTTGGCGGAGTAAAAAGTAGTTCGTGGTTGCTCGCTTGAGTACTGAGGCTGAGTATCGTGCTATGGCTTATACTGCCTCCGAGATGTTATGGGTCCACTCTTTTCTGGTTGATTTTGATCTTACTCCTCCTGCCCCAATGCAAATGTTTTGTGATAACCAAGTCGCTATTTTTATTGCAAATGTTTTCGTTCGAGAGATCAGATTTATGATATATTCACCAAATCCTTGTCTCGTTCGTCTTTTTTTCACTTGTCTTCAAAGTTTGGTGTATTTAACCTATATGCTCCAGCTTGAAGTAGAGTGTTAAGAGTCCTTTTTTTTTGTATTGCGGGTATTTGTGTCCTTGTGCCGTATATTCATTTAATATAAATATATGTCAGGGAGAGGGAACTAATTTAAGTTCCTAACCTTAATTTCTTTCTATCATCCTCTCTTTGTCTCTTTCTCTAAAAATTCTAAAGCTACTTTATTTATACTTTCACTATGGCAACAACTGATTTCTTGTGCGCGTGGTTCTCTTTGTACTGCCTTTTGAACTCCTCAATGAATTACATGCTTCTTAGGTATCTCCTTTATGATTATTAACATGCTTTTTAAAGCCCATGCCTTTTGTTTATATAGTAAATTTTATAAATGGCATAAAGAGAATGCCACTTGTGGACAAAAGAGAGAAAACAAAAGCTCCCAACAAAAGTGGGCTATCTCAACCACAACAAAAACAGTAGAAGCTAGACCCACTTGGATAAAACCTATAAAAAACCTTACCCAAGAACCAAAAAGATAACGAGACTACAAAATCAGTTGTTTCCTCGGCTGAAGGGGCTCCACGCTTATACAACCAACTGTACAAATTACATAGGACCGCTCCCTTCAAAATCGTAACGAGGTCTCTGACCTGTTAAAGTATCTCTTGCTCCACTTCAACCATACTAACCACATCAAACAAAGAGGAATCAACGATCAAGCCTTTCTCCTACTCTTAAGCACTCTCCTTCCCCTTTAACTCAACAAAAGCCACCTCCTTATCAAAAACCCAATCCATCCCAAAGAGCAACAAAACAAAACCCTATTGCTCATTGGTGAACTCACAATGGATTAGCAAACGGGATACTAACTTTCCCTCCTTATGTAGGCGATACCTACTGGGGATCACAATCCCTCTGCATACTAGATTGACAATAGTTAAAATTATCCCAAGGGAAGTAGCCCAAGCAAAAAAGGCCACCTTCAGCGGAACACCATTCTTTCAAACACTCCTACATGGAAAAGACCCACCTCTACTTATCAACAACTGCTTGCAGAAGGAACTTCTCCATCTAATGGTGTCCAGCTCTGTTTCTGTACCATTGTGGTCATACAAGGTCCCCAAGAGGGCCAAAAGCTGATCCATCTCCTAATTCCACACTCCTCTCTTGAGATCCAAATTCTAAAAGCAAAGTTCGGAATCCCTCTAGCATAGTATGCAACCATGGCCTCTCTGTTTGTTGCCAAAGAAAATATTTTCAAAAAAGACCAGGATAACATCTCGTTACCACACCATACATCTAACCTTACACTGTGTCTCAAATCCCACCTCAAAGAAGATATGCTTAGAACTGAAGATATGCAAATATTTCCAGCCCGTATCTTCCCATCTCCTCGGAATGGGATTGCTTGATGAGATTAAAATATGTAACCAATTATCCTCCTCTAGCCCCACAACGGATCCAACTTACTCCGTTCCCCTCGATCAGCTCTATACCTGTTAATTTCCTCTCTAACAAGGGAGGGTCACAAGTTAGAAATGAGGCTTGAGGTTTGATCATTACCAGAGGACACGAGCTCTTCAATTCTTCCTTGAGAACTCGTGTCCGTTGGATATGACAAGAATATGGGCAGGAGATATGTATACAATACACATACCCAAATTACACCAACCTAAAAATAGTTCTAGAAGATCTAATAAGTCCCTAGTCAAACAAATGCTCTTCCTACTTACACCCCATCCCAAACTCATGGCTCACAATCACAGCTCTCTGTTCACAGACTCACTCCTTACAGTTCACAGCAACATACAAGGCACACCATAACACAAGCACACAATCAAACTAACTCAACCTACACAAACGCCCTCGTAAAGCTCTCTACTCACAACTCATGGTTGTCAAGGCTCTCAACTAAACCGCTCATAACTCTGCTCTCCAAAATTAACAACTTACAGTTCGCAATAACACACAAAGTATCCCAAATATGCCGTGAAGGCCAAGCAACACATACAAGCAAGAACGGGATTATGCGTACCTCATACTCGCACATGAGTCTGCAAAACT
>JAOTRH010308427.1:0-26499 GCA_034768845.1 Heliamphora exappendiculata
ATTGCTATGATATTAGATTCTCTTTATGATTAGAAAATCAAACAAAATAAGAAAGATAAATAATAAAACAAAAAAAAAAGACAAATAACTAAGAAAAATAGAAAAATCTCATGGTCTATCTACGATTTTGAAGATAAAATAGAAAGATCCAAAATATGAAGGATTCTGTTAATTTTTTTCCTTTAGTTTGTTCTGCTACTTTTGTTTTGGCATGTATATTCGTACTACTGAACTTATATTTTGCAGCCCGGGTTGTGGTTTAGTTAAATGAATACTCTGTAATATATTTTTGGTTACTTCATATAACTGGCTCTGTGATATGTTTAGTAATGCTTCTACCAATAAAAGTTTTTACTATGTTTGTTGCTTAGAAAAAAAAGTTCCTAAACTGTTTTATTGAAGGGTCTCGGGTGGGTAGTGTAAGGACCCGGTTCTATTTTTTTTAAGGTTAATTAATGTTGGGTGGAGAGAATCACTCAATCACTTGTGGTGATTGAAACTCAGTAAGGATTATACTTAAAACACTTTAATTTCACACAAATTTGACAAAATTATACAAAAACAATATTCTCTCTCACTGGCTTATTCTCACAACTCCACACTCCGCACATTTTCCACAGCATTGCAAATTATACATTTATAGTAGATGAGAGGGGGACAAGATCAGATGATATCAGGCGGCTAATCTTAACAATTGGCAAAAAGAGATTTTCAGCTGAGATTTTTCTACCTCCTTTTTATGACTTTTGTTGCTTCACCTCCTTTAATTGACTTTGCTTTCCATCACATGGGTGGCTTCTTGCTCTACTGGTCAAGTTTACATTTCAACATCCTCCCTTAAACTTAACTCTCTTAACTTTTTCACCGTTGGGTTGTGATGGCCGTGTTGGGCGTGTTTGGGCCCATGGTCCTTTCGGGAAAGGGTGCTGGTTTGTGAGAACCGGGGTTTTATGGTTTTGGTGTTGGCTTTCGGGCTATGCTTAGTTTTGTGGTTGGCTGTCTCGGCGTGTGGACGGGTCGTTCGTGTTAACGGATGATGGGTGCGTGGCATGTGATGTCGTGTCGGGTTATATGGCGGGTGGCGTCATGATGTGAAACTATACATGATTATGTGCATTTATAACTATTTATTTATGTACGGATTACGTGAGGGAATTACGTAGTTTATGCTTTAAAACTCATAGTTTTATAGGCATGTATATGTGGGTTGTGTGCGTGGTGTGTGTTGCACGGGTTGCGTGCGTGGTGTGTATTGCATGGGTTGCGTGTGTCGCATAGGTTGCATGCACGGGTTTCATGTGTTGAGTTGCATGGGTGGCATGCATTAGATGGGGCCGTGGTCATTCGGTGAAAGCCCGAGAATATATTAGATGGGGCAGTGGTCCTTCGGTGAAAGCCCCAGAAATATAGATGGAGCAGTGGTCCTTCGGTGAAAGCCCGAGAAGATCCTTGTGTTGTGTGTGTGCATGCGGGTTCTCTACGGTCCATCGGGTTAATCCCCGTAAGCGTGGTTTCGTTATGCTTCGTATATCGATCGTGGAAATCTGTAAAGAAGTCTGTTGCCCCGTAAGTGGCTTTATTGTCGTAACTCCGTATAGAACTTGTCATTATCGAGCAGGCCTTAAGTGGTGACTAGGGTAATGGGCAGGAGTCTATAGTTGTTATCTTTATCTGTGTTTTTACTGTTTTCCCTTAACTGTGGCATGATATCTGTTAGGATGGTATGCATAGGTTCAAGGGTGGAAACGTGATCTTAAAGACAGTGAGTGTGAATCTGAAGGACGTATACGAGGTCCTGGAGAGATATGTGTTGGGTGTGTTGCTCATAGTGTGTTGGGCATAGTGCATGGATTGCATGAGTTAGTTTGTCAGGGCTTGTGAGCTGATTTAGATATATGTATTCATGCGTTGCATATATGTATCTATTATCTTTGGGACTCGTGCGAGTCGTGGTATCAACGTGTTTTCAAACTGTTTTAAGGCTTGAAAGAGAGTCTAAAAACTACACCTCATTTTTCTAGCATGTTTAGCTTATATTGTATGCTTATCTAGTTTCTGCTGAGTTTTAGCTCACGGTGTGGAATTTAATTTTCTTCAGGTACTGGTCACACAGGTTGATGCGGGAGTGTTGGAGGGGTGGAAGAGCTGTAGTCTTCCTTTTTCCTAGTTTTGAACATGTATGCTATAACATGTTTTTCGACGTTGATGCCGTGTAATGTAAGACGTTTGGCGATTATATGCAATGCATGTATATTTTATATTGAGAGTGTGTCCATGGGTTGGGTGCTATCTTGGTTATTTATTGGTGTTTCATGTGACCTGGAGTTGAGGGCGTGACAGCTTGGTATTAAAGCTCTGGGTTCAAATACCTAAGAGCTGTGGGAAGAGGGTGTATCCCGTGTGAGGTTGATTGCGTGTGCTTGACTGCATGTGTTTAGATGTTTTGATAACATGAACGTGGTAGCATGCGAGTTATATGTGAATGATGTGTATATGTGAGCATGAGGGTTGAACTGTGGGATTGATTAGTCCTGCCTTCGGGTGTTTGGATTAACAAAATTGGGAGCCAAGTTAGAAACGCGTTTAGCTGACGTGATTTCAGCAGAAAATTTGAGTAAGTTATCCAGATTGACGCGTCATTCTTGTCGGTTCTCCTCGGTATGTGGGATTTTGTTCATTATGAACCTATGTGGCTATGTGCTAGCATGCTTATGTGGTTAGCATTTATGTTCATGCGATGTGCTGCGTCTTATGTCCTGTCTGTTTCCTATTGACGCGATGTCCACGCAGGGAGGAAGAGGCTATGGTCGAGGTTGTGGCCGTGGTTTTGGCCGAAGGGACATTCCAGTCCCAGTTATTGGGAATGCTAATTCACCCCAAGGACCTGTTGATGGAGATCTGTTGCATGAGATGGTCGGCTCCATCCGGCAGCTGGCTGAGGCCTCTATGGGGAGAGAGAGTGTACCTGAACCGAGGGTGACGGTCGCAATGCGCGAGTTCTGACGTTTGGACCCTCATACCTTTTATGGGGATCCCAACCCCACAGTAGCCACTGAATGGCTGGAGTTGGTCACCAGGTTCTTAGACACGTTGTAGATTGAGGAGGACAAGTTACGGGTTTCTTTTGCTGCCTTCCAGCTGAGGGGGAGTGCTCACATGTGGTGGAGGTTTGCGAGAATTACTGTCGGAGGCACTTGGGAGGCATTCACGAAGGTATTTCTAAAGAAGTACTTTCTCGTGACTTTGAGGGACCAGTACAGAGAAGATTTCCTTTTCCTAACTCAGGGGACGATGATAGTAGTCGAGTATGAGGCTGAGTTTACTAGCTTATCCCGGTTTGCACAAGAGATTGTGCCCACTGATGAGTTCCGTACGAAGAGGTTTGAGAGGGGTTTTGGCCCGCTATGAGAGATCGAGTGGCAGCATTCAGGATGCATGTTTTTACGAAGTTGGTGGAGACAGCCATGAAGGTGGAAGACACTCTGAACGAAACGCGCAAAGATAGAGATAGTAGGAGTCAGCAGGATGGGGGAAGTGCACAGTCCCGGGGACGCAATGATAAACTTCAATGGACATTTGGTCTAAGTTCGTATCCAGTGGGGTCGTATCAGCCATAGTCTTCTGCATCCTCACCTCCCGTGGTATCAACGGGAAGGCCGGACCAGTATGAATTTCGTTGCTTCCGATGCAGGCAGCCTGGACATCGTGTAATGGATTGCCCGCAGCAGAAGCAGTCCCAGGGTTCGGTATCGGTTCAGTCACAGGGGAGGGAGTCACAGATTTGTTATAGATGTGGTATGCCTAGACATATTCGTAGGGATTATCTTCAGAGAAAGAGTGTGCCAAGTACAATAAGCACACTAGAGAGTTCATTTGTGCAGAACAGACAGCCACATCCGGCCGTTCAGACTTCTCAGGTGATAGATAGGGGAACTTCAATTCAGTCGGTACGGTAGCTAGCAGCACCAGGCTATGGCTGACAAGGTAGAACGACACTACCACGAGCGTATGCCCTTATAGCTCCCTGTTCTTCTAGGGCACCGGTCATGCTGGATGATGCAGATATGCCTTCAGCGAGCAGAGGTACTTTCTGAGTATACAGGCTTTGGGCCAGTTCTTCATTGTATCTGTTTGGGAGTTTATGATGGACTCCGTGGGTGATGTGCTGTCTAGAGGCAGTGGTTGGTGACAATGTGAGGTTGGGGTGAGTTGTAGATCCCGTGTCTTTGAGATGGTTGGCCATGGTTTAGGATTCATGACCTTGAGTTGAATTTTGGGGACGAAATTCCTTTAAAGGGGGTAGAGTTGTGAAACCTTGACCCGTTTCCTTTTTGGCGTTTTTCGATGCGCGTTTCGTATTTATGTGATAGCATGTTTTTATATGCTTTTGATGCATGATCGGAGTTAGATATGCTTGCGGGGAAGGTTCCCGGGGGCCGTGGGGCGCTGGGGTGTGAATTTTGAAAATTCAAAAAAAAAATCTTTTGGAGACCTATAAATATTTGAAATTAGATATTTTCAAAATATATTTTTAAAACTTCTTCATTAAGTTTTTTTTTTGGTCTTCTCTCTAAGTTCTCGAGGGCCCAAGACTTGGTTTTCAACGATCTAACAGTGGATTCTTGCTTTTGGCACGGTGGGCTACACGTTTATCAGGACAGAATTCTATTTCGACGAAACTCGATTTTGCACGTGGTTCGAGGGGTCAAGTTTTTAACTCACCGAGGTAGGATCCTAAACTCTCGTGTCTTATAAGAGTGCTATGTGTAATCGTGTGTGTTTTTAATGATTATATTGCTGTAGATCTAATTTTATGTTCAAGTTGGGTTTTTGGGCTAAAAATCATTTTTCGGCTATTTCGATGGATAGAAGCGGGTGTCGGGAGTTTCTTTCGTGGTCTTGGTGTTAGATCTAGGCGTGCGGATGTTTGAGAGTGTTGGATGGGAGTTTGGAGGCTTCGATTTGGGGTTTAGAGGTTGAAACTCGTAGCGCAGCACTAGTTTTCACTTGAGTTCGGTCAACTGGACCGTGAGGTTCAGTCGACTGAACCTGGGTTCTTGAGGTTCGATCGACTGGAACGTGGGGTTCGGTCAACTAAACAGTGTGTTTGTGCATTTTTGGCCTTTCCAGTGTGTTGTTCAGTCGATTGGGGGTTGGGGTCCAATCGACTGGACCTGTGCAGTTTTGTGTGGGTATTTTGTGGTTGGTTCTTTGGTTTCCAATTGGTTTTCAATGGTATCCAGTTGATTGATTATGGGGTTAGTCAATTGAAATACTGTTGGATGCCTTTTTGGGGTTCGATTGGTTGTGCGGTGGTTTCTGGGGTCGTATCGTAGCCTCAGATGTTTGTTTAAGTGCTGTCCTTGGGTGACATGCATGGTTAGATGTGGGTGTCGATGCACGGTTAGGTGTGTGGTGTTTTTCACCGTTGGATTTGTGTTGGGCGCTAGTGGGATTCATAGGTTGTGATGACCGTGTTGGGTGTGTTTGGGCCTGTGGTCATTTTGGGAAAGGGTGCTAGTTTGTGAGAACCAGGGTTTTATGATTTTGGTGTTGGCCTTCAGGCTAGGCTTAGTTTTGTGGTTGGTTGTCCCGGCATGTGGACGGGTCATTCGTGTTAATGGATGACGGATGCGTGGCATGTGATGTATGTCAAGTTATATGGTGGGTGGCGTCATGATGTGAAGTTGTATGTGGTTATGTGCATTTATAACTGTTTATTTATGTATGGATTACGTAAGAAAATTACGTGATTTATGCTTTAGAACTCAGTTTTATAGGCATGTATATGTGGGTTCTGAGGAGCAGATGCATGTGGTGCATATTGCACGGGTTGCGTGCGTGGTGTGTGTTGCACGGGTTGCGTGTGTTGCATGGATTGCATGCACGGGTTGCATGTGTTGAGTTGCATGGGTAGCATGCATTAGATGGGGCAATGGTCCTTCAGTGAAAGCCCAAGAATGTGTTAGATGGGCAGTGGTCCTTCGGGGAAGACTAAGATTATGTTAGATAGAGCAGTGGTCCTTCGGTGAAAGCCCGAGAAATGTAGATGGGGCAGTGGTCCTTCGGTAAAAGTCCGAGAAGATCCTTGTGTTGTGTGTGTGCATGTGGGTTCGCTACGGTCCCTCGGGTTAATCCCCGTAAACGTGGTTTGGTTATGCTTCGTATATCGGTCGTGAAAATCTGTAAAGAAGTCTATTATCCCGTTAGTGGCTTTATTATCGTAACTCCGTATAGAACTTGTTATTACCGAGCAGGCCTTAAGTGTGACTAGGGTAATGGGCAGAAATTTATAGTTGTTACCTTTATCTGTATTTTTACTGCTTTTCCTTAACTGTGGCATGATATCTGTTAGGATGATATGCATAGATTCAATGGTGAAAACGTGATCTTAAAGACAGTGAGTGTCAATATGAAGGACGGATACGAGGTCCTGGAGAGATATGTGTTGGGTGTGTTGCTCATAGTGTGTTGGGCGTAGTGCATGGACTGCATGAGTTAGCTTGTCCGGGCTTGTGAGCCGATTTAGATATATGTATTCGTGTGTTACATATATGTATATGTTATCTTTGGGACTCGTGCGAGTCATGGTATCGTGTTTTCCAATTGTTTTAAGGCTTGAAAGAGAGTCTAAAAACTACACCTCATTTTTTCTATCATGTTTAGCTTATTCTGCATGCTTGTCTAGTTTCTGCTGAGCTTTGGCTCACGGTGTAGGATTTAATTTTTTTCAGGTACTAGTCACGCAGGTTTATGAGGGGTTATTGGAGGGGTGGAAGAGCTGTAATCTTCCTTTTTGCTAGTTTTGAACATGTATGCTATAACATGTTTTTCGGCATTAAGACCGTGTAATGTAAACAGTTTGGCGATTATATACAATGCATGTATATTTTATATTGAGAGTGTGTCCTTGGGTTGGGTGTTATCTTGGTTGTTTATCGGTGTTTCACGTGACCTTGGAGTTAGGGGCGTAACATATCTATTTTATATTTTTCTGTTAATTTAATTAATTCAAAAAATTCAGTTTTAATTATATATTTTGTAAAGAAAAATAAAATTATATTTTTTAATTAAATAGAAAAACTTTAGATATTTTTTTTTCAAAATATCTTGTTTAAGATGATTTTTTTATTAAATCGGATATCTTGAAAAAACGTAAAAATTGATTGTAAATTTTAAATTAATTAAATCAAAAAATATTTAATCTAAATAAATTGTTATTTTCCAAAAAATGTGTCGCATAAGTTAAATAAATAAATACCGTTAATCACTACCTTAACAGAAAAGTTAAAGAAAAAATTGTGCTTTCATCGAATTTTATTTATTACGCATTAAAATACGAAAAGATAGTTTGGCAAAATCAGAATCTTTGAAATTGTGTACACGAGAAGAAGTTTTGAACTCTTTCAGATCGTGCGGCTTTCAAAATTAATAAATTTATTTTAATTAAACGAATTTTTATAACCCTCAAAAATATTTTAAAAATCTAAGTGGGAGAGGAAATTTATTCACAGATAAATTCCGTGGTCTCCATTACCAGTTTGTAAGCGATGCAATTAAATTTTGCGTGTTGGCAGTAAGGCCTTCCTTGCCATCGAATAGATTAATGGTAGAGGGAACCAAATTAAAATAAATTTAAAGTTTTGCTCGTCATAATTAACGGTTATTTTTAATTTTGTGATTCTCAGGAATAAAATAACTTTCAATTCACTCATGGTTATACTCAAAGAAAATAAACTAATGGGATCAAATTTTGTTAACTCAAAAAATAATTTGGATATATTTTTAACTACCAAGGGTAATCCTTCAATGTCAGAAAATGTGTTTGTCTCTAAAAAAATATTCTTTCTCTAGGCCGAAAAGCATAAAGAAAAAAAGGTTCAAAAACAGGGTTACATGATTTTCAGGGTAGTTAGTGAGTCACGAACTGGTGTGAAAAAACCAAAAGACAGATGTTTTCACTACAACTAACCATAGTACTAAAAAAGGCGATGTTCAGTTTATCTCAACAAATTGAACAATCAAGGTAATTTCTATTCACTGGTTGTGAAAATATGTTTAACGGTGTTATCTACCGGAACCTAATGTGTAGATACGAGAGCTACTAATTATGTCTGCAATTCATTGTAGGGGTTCTTGAAAATTTGACAAATTAGTGATGTGCAGACTTACCTACATATGGGCAATAATACAAAGATTACAACAGTTGCAGTAGGAGATGTCACTCTCAGTTTTAGTAGAGATCGAGTTTTAATATTGAGAGATTATCTTTATATACCTTCCATTAGAAGGAACTTAGTTTCTATTTTTGGATTGATTAAAGATGGATATTTAGTTTATTTTAATAACTATGTGATTATTAAGGATAATAAACGGGTTATCTATTCTGGTACATTGGTGGATGATCTTTATGCTATTATTTTAATCTCTCATACACTACAACTGACTGAATTGAATAATACATCTAATTTATCATATAAGAGAAAGTTTTCTTTTTTAATGAACTAAACGTTTCTTGGGCATTTACGCTTGGGTCATATTAATTTAAAAATGATAAATAGACAGATAGAAGATTGACATTTGAGTTAATTGAAAGTAGATGTACTTTTAGTATGTGAATTCTTCTTAGAGAGTAAGATGACCAAGAAGCACTTTTTGGCCAAAAGCTATAGAGCTAAAGAACTGTTGGAGCTGCTTCATTTTGATGTATGTGGTCCTATAACAGTCCGGACTAGAGGTGGCTTTGAGTACTTCGTCAATTTCATTGATGATTATTCAAGGTATGGATACATTTACCTCTTGCACCGTAAGTTTGAATATTTTGAGAAATTCAAAAATCAAGGCAGAAGCAGAGAAACGTATGGGTAAAAGTATCAAATCACTACGATCCGACCAAGGTGGGGAGTACCTCTTTGAATAGTTTAGGAACTACCTGTCATTAGAAGGAATTATATCCTAGTTAACTACACCAGGCAATTCGCAGCAGAATGGTGTAGCAGAAAGAAAGAATAGGACTCTTATGGAGATGGTAAGGTCTATGATGAGTTATTCAGATTTATCCGATTCATTTTTGGGACTCGCATTAGAGACAGTGGTTTACATTCTGAACTTGGTACCTTCTAAGTCAGTACCTTCTACTCCTATAGAATTGTGGACTGGGTGCAAGCCTAGTCTAAAATATATTTGAACTTGGGTTTGTCCACCATATGTGCTGAAAGAGAACACGGATAAGTTGGAACCGAGAATAGAAGTCTGTTTCTTTATGGGGTATCCCAAAGGAATGAAGGGGTCTATTTTATAATCCTAAGGATCAGAAGGTCATTGTTAGCACCAATGCCCGATTCTTGGAAGATGATTATTTCATGGACCACAGGGCCAAAAGTAAAATTGTTCTTGAAGAATTGAGTAAAAATACCAATAGAACAGAAGAGGAACCACAAGTCACTGATATCCCATTGTCTCGTCGTAGTGGGAGGATTATCCGGATAGATGCAAATCATGAACAGAGTGTTGGTGCACAGGGCTCAGATTCTACATAACATGTTACTGCTAGTACATAGACACAAGTAGTGCCTCGTCGTAGTGGGAGGATTGTTCATCAACCTGATCAGTATATGTTCTTGAAAGAGTCTTTTGACAGGATCCCAACAGAACTGGATACCAAACCCTATAATTATAATGAAGCACTTTAGGACAAAGATGCAGATCTTTGACAAAAAGTTATGAATTTAGAGATAAAATCTATATATTCTAATCAAGTCTGAGAACTTGTAGAACCACCCGAAGGGATAAAATCCATTGGATGCAAGTGGATCTACAAGAGGAAGAGAGGAGCAGACGGGAAGATTAAAACCTTCAAAGTTAGAATTGTTGCAAAAAGGTTCACTTAGAAAGAAAGGGATCGATTATGAGAAAACTTTTTCGCGGGTAGCTATACTTAAGTCTATTTGGATTCTCTTATTCATTGCTACTCATTTCAATTACGAAATTTGGCAAATGGATGTCAAGACAGCTTTTCTTGACGGAGTTCTTGAAGAATGTATCTATATGGTATAACCAGATGATTTTATAGTGAAGGACCAGGAGCATATGTTGTGCAAGTTTAAGAAATCTATTTATGGATTTAAGTAGGCAACAAAGTCTTAGAATACTCGATTTGATCAAGCCATAAAATCTTATGATTTTGATCAAAGTTCAGGTGAGTCCTGTGTGTACAAGAAGCGTAACGAAAACGTGGTGGTCTTCCTAATACTTTATGTAGATGATATCTTGCTTATCGAAAATGATGTTGGGGCATTATCTACGATAAAAGTATGGTCATCCAGATAGTTCGATATGAAGGACTTAAGAGAAGTCATTCACATCCTAGGGATCAAGCTTGTGTGAGATCAGAAATAAAGGATGCTGGGCTTATCACAAACTAAGTATATCGATGATATTCTTGCTCATTTTAGCATGCAGGATTCCAAGAAAGAGTTTCTTCCTTTCAGGCATGGAATCACTCTATCCAAGGATCGGTGTCTTAAAACACCTGATGAGATAAAGAAGATGAATACGGTTCCTTATGCTTCAGCAGTAGAAAGCCTAATGTATACTATGCTTTGCACTAGACCCAACATCTTTTTCGTTGTTAGCATGGTTAGCATATAGCAGTTAAATCCAGGACAGGAGCATTGGACTGTGGTAAAAAATATAATCAAGTACTTGAAAAGGAATAAAAATTATATGTTGGTTTGCCAGACAGACAGTCTAGTACCTTTAGGGTACATAGATTCAGATTTTTAATTAGACAAAATTTCTCTTAAGTCTACCTCAGGATATGTGTTTACCTTAGAAGGTGGAGCTATAAGTTGGGGGAGTATCAAGCAGTCCTGCATTGTTGATTCCACCATGGAAGCCGAGTACGTGGCAGCTTTTGAAGTAGCCAAAGAGGCTGTTTGGCTCAGGAACTTCCTGTTGGATATAGACGTGATCCCTTTAACTCAGTCGGCTATTACTCTTTATTGTGATAGTAGCAAAGCAGTTTTAAACTCAAAGGAACCAAGAGTCCACAAGAAAGAAAAGCACAATTAGCGTAAGTATCACCTGATACAAAAAATTGTACAGATAGGTGATATTGCTTTGACCAAGATTGCATCAGAAGACAATCTTGCAGATCCTTTTACAAAGAGTTTACCGACTAAGACTTTTGATAGTCATGTAGAGGACATGGGAGTCAGATGTATGGTAGCATGGTTTAAGTATAAGTGGGAAATTGTTAGGATTGTATA
This sequence comes from Heliamphora exappendiculata, assembly GCA_034768845.1. Lineage (NCBI taxonomy): Eukaryota > Viridiplantae > Streptophyta > Magnoliopsida > Ericales > Sarraceniaceae > Heliamphora > Heliamphora exappendiculata. The sequence goes on from JAOTRH010308427.1 coordinate 11,271, forward strand.
CTGAAATCATGGATTTATTTGATTTTAGTATTTAATTTTATTTTTTAATAAAATTAAAATTTTATTTTATGAGAATCGTAATGAGCAATGTATGCAATATCATTTCTTTAATGTTATGCATGGATGTTCTTTGTTCTGTACAGTATTTAATCTGGTATGTAGAATACGGCTTGCACACAAAATACCAAATTTTATATTCTTATAAAATATAAGTATTTGGTCACAATTTAGATGAAAATGAACATATCATCGGTACGACTGTAGCACAGAGTTTAGTAGGCCTGTCTTGGTTACGGAGAACAAATAATAGCGTCGTTTATTGTTCCGACTCTCTGTGCTAGTACACTTTTTATGTATTGAACGGGACACATTGGGATAATTAATTTTATACTGATTATATAAATTAATTCACACCCTATGATTATTATGAAAAAGTTTATGCTCTTAATCCTGAAATAATTATTGATTTTGGTATATTTAATATTCGTTGTTTTGATTCATTAGAGGGTACGATCTTATATGGGTCTATATTTCTGGTGAGTTGGATAGCGGTATTAATTATATGATAATATTAATTATTAATGGAATTCACGTTTCGATTGATCGGGATTGATGATACCTTTTAAGGAAGTTTATAAGTTTTGGCCGAACTAAACCCTGCAGGTGGATTTAATTATCCGACGAGTAGATAAGTTATGCGGAAGGATTTAAGGAATTTAAAGATGTCGATTCAATTAAATTGTCAGTAATTAAATTTAATTTGCGGGTATCGAAAATCTTAATTTGAAAAAATGAGTTAAGTATTTAATAATACGAGCTCAATGCAAGATGGTCTTGAGTTATGACTTAGAGTGCAGTTACAGTTTTTTAATGGTGTAAACTGTAATTTAGTGTTTTATGAAAATTATAGAAACCACTGTAAGATTTTCATAATTACATATACCGTTGTGAGATTTGCTTAATTGCGAAAATCGCTGGATGGGTATCTGTGTTACACTAGAAGTCTTTGTCATAATTACTCCACAAGTCCCTATTGTACCCCTATAAATATGTGGGTAGGTGAACTAAATATATAACTCGTCTAAAAGACTAAGGTTGACCAAGTTCTACCGGTACAAGTTCTTGAAGGATCGTAGCCCACACTACGTTCGAAAATCGTATAAGAGAATACAGTAGAAGGTTTAATAGGAGCTTCAACTCGGGAATCAAATTCGTAGTTAAAGAATCGATCAAAAAGGCCTTCTTTTAAATTAACTGTGGTGGCACAGGTTTTTAATTTGATCGTTCGACATCAAAAATTTTTATTTGGAACCCATTTCAACGATTGCCCGTCCAATTATTTTTCATCAAAAAATTATTTACAAAAATAATGATCTTGGCAGTTTTGCCTCAGCAGGGCAACCCACTTGAAATTACGGGGAACGGTACATTGAAAATATCAAAATTTGTCGTAGAGCCAAGTGTACCGAACCCAACCCATATCCATCACTAGGGGAATGATACTGAGGAAATATGTCAATGCCTCTGAACTTAGGTGAATGCTCAGATTAAACGAAACTAAATCCCCTCTGACACGGATGCCCGTGATCATCGCGAAGTCGAGTGACAATAAGGTGGCCTCGAAAGTGGTGAAATGAAAGGTATTGGTGGTGTCCCATTATCTCTTGGCCAAAGCAATCATCTGAACTCGGTTATTGCTGGTGCCATCCAGCAATTAAATGAACCGATCACAACCAACACCATCAACAAAAATTTGGCTCTGGCCAAAAAGAGCCTTGTACCCACTTGAGGCCCCTCCCTGAACCCCCAAAACTGTGAATACGCTGTCCAGCCTGCAAAAACAAGAAGCCTTTTAGAACCAACAAAATAATTGAGAAAGATAGATAGAAAATACAATAAAAGTTGTTCCTAAGCCCTAGTGATGCGTGAAGTGTCGTATAGGCCTTAAGATTCATGAGACGTGTCTAGGTTTTTTTCAAACCCTAGTAAAATGTGAAACATCGTCTAGGTACTCGTGTTCAAACCTTAGTGATGCGTGAAGTGTCATCTAGGTCCTATGATGTGTGAGACGTTTCTAGGTTTTCCAAACTTTAATAAGATGTGAAACATTATCTAGGTACCCGTGTTTAAACCCTAGTGATGCGCGAAGTGTCATCTAGGTCCTAAGATGCGTGAGACATGTCCAAGTTTTTTCCCAAACCCTAGTAAGATGTGAAACATCATCACGACACCCGTGTTCAAGCCCTAGTGATGCACGAAGTGTTGTCTAGGTCCTATGATGCGTGAAATGTGTTTAGGTTTCCCAAACCCTAGTAAGATGTGAAAGATTGTCTAGGTACCTGTGTTCAAATCCTAGTGATGCGCGAAGTATCTTCTAGGTCCTAAGATGTGTAAGTCCTATTTAGGTTTTTCCAATTTGTAATAAGATGTGAAACATAGTCTAGGTACCCGCGTTCAAACTCGAGTGAAGTGTGAAGTGTTATCTAGGTCCTAAGATGCATGAGGCGTGTCCAAGTTTTTTGAACCCTAGTAATATGCAAAACATCATCATGGTACTCGTGTTTAAATCCTAGTGATACGTGTGTTGGGCCCAAAGCAAGATCCTTAGATGACGTATATGATTTAAGTTAAAAAAATCTGAGTGGGCAAGTGCCGAAATAGGCTCCATATTAAAACTTTTTGATATCGAATAATAAAAAACATAAGTCTGGTATAACTCTCAAAGTTAGAATATGATTATACCTTCAAAATTTGGTTGGATTGATTTCGTTTACTGCAATAATCTTTAGTCAACAAGTCGCTGGGTTTTTTTACTAACAATCAATTTGCCAATCAAACCTTTTACTGTATTCCTAAATGCCAAGATCACGATTGTAGTGTGAGCAATGTTATTTGTGTTCCACTAAAGAATTATAATTTCACTCTCAACCTTGTTCTTAAAATCGAATTATTCGAGCTCATATTATTTAATGCTTATTTATTATCTTCTATATTAAGATTACAGATATCCAATGATTAAATTAAAATACTAACATTTTTATTTAATCAATTTCTTTGAAAAGTCTTTAAAAAGCTTCCACTTAACTTATTTGACATGCCGGATTATAAAATTTATCTGCAAAGTTTGGTATGGTCAAAACATATAAGATTCTTTAAGGAGATATAATCAATCCCGATCACTGGATGTGGATTTCGTCAATAATTATATCCATCATTTAATTAATGCCGTTATCCACCTCACTAGAATTATAGACCCGTAAAAGATCGCACCATTTAATAAATTAAAATAACGAACATTAATTATACGTGTCTAAAAATTATTTCGAGATTAAAAACGTAAGCATTGATAATAACCATGGGGTGTGAATTAATTTATATAACCAATATAAAATTAATTATCCAAACGCGGTCCTGTTCAATACACACAAAGTGTAAGGACCTGATCTCATTTTATTTTAAGATTTAATTAAAACTTGTTTTGAGACTTGTGGTGGAATGTAGAAGAGCGATTAATTTTATAAAAGAATTAAAAGTTGATCATGATAATGATGGATGACGATAATTGTATGCTTGGTAATGTATGAGAACAATTATTATGAGTTGATTGGATGAGTTGTAAGGTGTTTGGTATAAAATTTGAACCTTATGTGTATCTTTTCTTAGGAATCATGCATAATGGTGACCACTCATGCGGTCACTAGCCCGCTCAAGCAGACTGTCAGCTGACAGCCTTTTTAAAAGCGCGAGTGAAGCTTCTTTTTGTCATTCTTTCTTCTCATCTCTCTCTCTAATCCAAACCAAAAACCCTATAGACCTCTTTAGAGCATCCTTAAGCTCCTCTAAATCTCCAGTGGTGGATCTCCCAAGCTCTCCTCTTGATCACGCGCCATGGGAAGGTTGATCTATGCGTTAGAAACTCCCATTGCACCGTTCGGTTAGAGGGTTTTGTGTAAAGACCCGTTTTTAATTCACCTAGTTAAGAACAAAACAATAGATTAAGTAATGGACTCAAGTCAACTTCACGTAAAAACACAAACTGAAAACAAAATATTTGAATCGAGCTCTCAAGAAAACCTAATTAAGCTATTTAGGTTCTTTTAAGCCCAATATATTTTAAACCAATGAAAATAGGTAATCACAAGTCTAAGTCCAAGAATAAATTTAAAAAGAACAAGTTTAAGTTCAATGTCAAATTAAAAGCTCAAATTTAACTTTAAATCACTAATCTCAAAGATTAAGCTTAAACCCATTAATCTCAAGGATTAAGCCTAATTAAGCCACATTTATCATTTTCTCAAATTTTCATATAAAACAAAAAAATAATAAATATCTTTAAAGATAATTGACAAAAAAAGGAAGAAAACAAAACAAGAGAAAAATCCAAAAACACATGCACGGCCAAAACTTGGGAATTGAATTTTGGTTTCTTATGAAAGCTTGTTTCTAAGGTTAGTTCTTTTTTTTTTTAATGCCACATACAAATTTACTAAAGGCCAAAGCTTGGAAATTTTATTTTGTTCGTTAGTCATTACTTAGTTCCAAGATTTAAACTTTTCTTTTGTCCTATATGCCAAGTTCATTCTCCTACAAGCCAAACAATCCCCTATAAATATAAGACCAGCCCTTCTCCTTTTTATTTAAATCTCTCGGGCAAGAAAGAAAGAAAATTTTAATGAGAAAGAAGAAGAAGAAGAAGAAGAAGAAGAAGAAAAGGAAAAGCTTAGAAGTAACCCAATAAAGCCAAGTCCATCTTTTTGTACCAAGATCAAGAAGAAGTAAGAAATTCCTATAACCTTTCTTTTGTTAGATTAATAATACTCTTTCATATCTTAGTTTTAAATGAATCCAAAACAAGAACACAAAAAAAATAGCAGAAAATAAACTAAAATAAGCATAGATAGCTAGTTATGCTAAAATATTGATAATTGTGTTGTGATTTTAGAAAAAAGTGTTCATCGATTTGTTTTTAATTACTAAAATTAATCTCTGAATTTTTTTTTCATATATAAAGTGTGATCCATGCTAAATAAATTAGCCCTAGCCACAAAATGATGATAAAACAGTAGTTAAGCCCATAACAAGTTCAACCTCAAGTTTTTCAAGCAGTGAGGTCGAACTTTAGATATTTTTAATAAATTCTACAAAACTCCCCTTGCCATAATTTTTGATTTCCAAGTTATATATAGATGTTAGATGTCTAATAAAAATTATTTTAAGTAATTTGGCTAGGTAAATTATGTGAGACTCTGACCTATTTTATTTTTGAAATAATTTTAGGATTGATGGAGTTAGAGTTAATCTTTGACCTCGGGCGTTGGGATTTGTGCTTCTTTACAGTAGAACAACGGGTGCGCATGAGTTTTATGCTTGTTCGAGTTCCGTTGAGGCTTGTTTGGCTTGGTTTAAGGCTAGAAAACCAGTTTACATAGAAAAACAAACTGCCCTGAGGTTTGGTTGACTGGAGGGGTTGGCCCAGTCGAATGGACCGAGATTTTCTAATTCTGTCGACTGGACTAGAGTGTTCGGTCGACTGGACCGTGGCGCTGGGCAATTTTCATGTTTCCAGTAGGCTGTTCAATCGACTGGAGTGGAGGTCCAGTCGACTGATATGAGGATTTTGGTGTTTTTTATAAATAGCAGGCATGGAGATATTTTTGGAATATTTTGAAATTTTAGATCTGGTTTCTCTCTCTCCCGTTTCTCAGCCTTCTCTCTAGATTTTGAAGGCCCGTGGCTCAGTTTTTAGCAATCAGACTGTGGATCCTCGATGTTGGTGCTGGGGGCTTCGTATATATCCGGATAGATTTTTGTTTCGTCGAGGTTTGATTTTTGAGGCATCGGGTTTTGACTCAACGAGGTAGGATTCTAGACCTACTACTGTTATGAGGGTGCTATATGCAGTTATACTTTCTTTCACCGGGTAGAAATGCATGAAATGTTGTTTACATGTTTTAAACCGTGGTTTTTGGATAAAAGTGGATTTTTACGCCTTTTCTCAGTTATATGCATGTTTCGGGTGCGTGGTATCTATAGTTTTCAAAAGGGGTTTGAAAACGAGGTAATTTTGTGAAATTTGTGAAAACTTCTTTTGGAGGTTTGGAGCTAACCTGTGGGGTTGAGTCTCACCTTTTTACACGTTTTGTTGAAAATAGTTTTAGATCTCCATTTTGATGGATCTATTTTATACATGTGGTGTATAAACTGTTTTATGGGTTTTGTAGTTGAGCTACGGTGGATTTTTAAATATTATCCATAGATGTACCGTGACAGAGTGTGATTTGAGATGGGCTTCTATTACTCCTTGGTGTAAGTCCAAAAACGTGCGCAGAGTGGGTTCGCTACGGTCCATCGGGTAAATCCCAATAAACATGGTTTGGTTATGTTTCGTCCATCAGTCGTGGCAAACCGTAAAGAAACAAGTGTGTGATTTGGGTGCTTTCCCATCGGTCAGGGAAATCCGTAGAGAAGTCGGTTGCCTCCGTGAATAGCGTTGTTGTTGTAACTCCGTATAGAACTTGTCATTACCTAGCAGGCCTTCAGTGGTTCAAGACTAGAGTAATGAGCAAGAGTCTATAGTTATTACCTTTGTCTATTCGACAGAGAGTCGGTACATAGGATTTCATTTACATCTTTTCTCCTCGGCTGAGTGGCCTGAGTGGAGCTTACTGTTTTATTTACAGCTTTCTCTTAACTATGGCATGATATATGTTAGGATGATATGCATAGTTTGAAGGATGGAAAATGTAAAGTTTTATGAGATAAAACTTTTTTGAGACTCGTGATTGTCTGATGGAAAATTTGTGATTTTGGAAGAAAAACCTTTTTGGCTCCTATGGTTGAGCCCGTGTGTGTGTGATTGCATAGCCTGCTTTATAGTTTTACCGTCTCTTTTATATTGGGCTTCGGCTCACGGTGTGGAATTTTGCTATAAAACCTTTTTTAGGTAAGCGTGGTCCTGTAAGTTGACCCGGTGGAGCCCGAAAGTGGCTGATGACAAGACGTATGTTTTGTCTTGATAAGTAGCTTATACCTGTTGTATATGTTTCATGTTTATTTGTAACATGTTGTAAATCGCATACTATGGTTATGGATGTATGCATGTTTTGATGCTTTCGAGGGAATTTTGGGTTGGTTGTTGTTTTCCGTAGTTTCGTACTATGTCTTTTGTTGTTGGGATCAACAGTTTACAAAGGGAATTTTCAAATGGTTTTTGCTTCACATAACTTCTGTGCTTCGAGGTAGATTTTGAAACAGCCTAAGCTTCTTTTAAAACTAAAGATTTTCTTGTTTAAAACATGTATTTTGTTTCTTTAAAAAGGCTTGGCTCGCGGGCTATAACTGGAGTGCTTTGGCTACTCTTTTAAATCAATAAACCCTCAGTAGTACGCTTTTACAAAGGTTTTGGTCTTGTTTGGTCTTCTGGTTTTAAATTCCTTTTGTTTGGGCGATTTAGTGGTTGTTCAGTGGTTTTTCGCATGACCCGGAGTTTGGGGCGTGACAAATTAAGAGAAATCAAGTTTTTTCCAAAATTATGCATTTTCTGTCACAGTCTGTTGCAGCGATTACAACCCTATTTTAAGTACTTCAAATTAAAATGGTTTCTTAATGAAACTTGTTCCTAACATGTTATTTTAGTTACCTAAAAAATATTTAGAATTTTTAAAGATCAATTGATAGGGAAAAACGAATTTTAAAGTGGATGTACTGAATTTGTCCTTTAGGACAGATTCAACGTAGTTTCTTACGGAGGGAAAAACTACTATTCTTATTGAGATCTAGTAAAAACGTCCTTCATGAAAAAGTTAGATGACTCTTTGAACTCATTATTTGCCAAATTTCATGAACTTGTGACCTTATTTGCTAGGCCAAAGTAAAATTTTCTTAACTGTTGCTGAACCTAAAAATAGAGAAAAACAAGGTTGTCTCTTGGTGTCGACTCATGTTTTCGCTAGTGTCGACACAAATTAACTTGGTGTCAACACATGTCTCTCTGGTATTGACACCAGTTGACTTGGTGTTGACTCAACTATTCTTTAGTGTTGGCTCAACCTATTTTTCCTGTAAAGCTTCACACGATGGCTTATATGTGTTGACTCAAAGGCTTTTTAGTGTCCACCCTTTTAACATAGAGTGTCAACCCTTTTAGTATAAAATATCAACCCTTTTAGCTTAAAATGTTGATGTATATAGCATACGGTGTCGACTCGTATGCATTATGGTGTCAACTCAATTATTGTTATTTTTTTATTTTTTTATATTTTAAGAATGCCTCATGTGATCTGTTATAATTCATCTCATGTCATTTCTTGTGGGCATGTCATGTGCATTGGTACATGCATTTGTAGAGTTCATAAGTTATAATATTCTCGAGTTATAGTTGGACCATGTACACCTTTGGCCATGCTATGTCTTGAACTGAACGCCATTAAATACCTATATAGTCGAAAGTGTTGGCGGATGGGAACATAGTGTATGGGAGTGCAATGAGGCCATACTGTGATGAATATGGGGGGAGTGTCCCTTTTTGAATCATTGAAAATCATGTTATCTTAGACCTTGGCTTGACGCTGGTAATTGCATTACTGACTCTTTAAGTGGACAGTCAGTGAATATAGCCTGGTTAGGCTTGCATAACCCCACGCTGTTGTAATCTAGGAACAAACAGCTAGGTATAAAACTGGGAAACAAGGTCATTATTTGACAATGAGGGTCAATTGTGATGGCTTTAGCATTCAATTTCTAAGAAAGTCTAGCTATTTTTGGATCCCAAGCAAAGGATCAGTCTACTGTTGCCTTTGTAGTCAGGATGATTGCATGCACGATGTCTCATTTATACACTATAGTAATTGCATGATACTTATGAAATGCCATATTACGATGCTATAACTGTCTTGTTATTCCTATTACTTAAAGCCCATGTTAAAATATTATTGGTATTAAAAGGTAGGGTTTTGGGATTTTGTCTGGGCTTCGTAGCTCATGACATGTGATGCCAGGTGACGGAAGGGAAATACCTAGAAAAGACGGAGTTTTTGCAAATCAAGCGAAGTACGATCTAGAATAAAATCAAGCAGAGTTCTTTTTGTTTCCTTTACCACTCCCTTGGAGTTTGTTGTTATTAGCGAGTCTTTTCTTATCTTTTGTTGTGTAATATAGCCCCTGCACAAGATATATAGAACAATGTAATGTTAGGTTGGCAAACCTGGAGTGCCGCCCCTTTTCTAAAGAAGGAGTTGGTGTTGAGGTGTAAAACCTACGACTGCAAAAATGATGATGTCTTTAGCTTTTGTCCAAGTAAGATTCTTGTTGAAGTTTCTGTGATCATAGGGTTCACCTCGTGGGTCCCTAATAGTCCTTTATGAGTATCAATTCGCGTTTTGTTTAGTGTACTGAACTGTTTAGTTCTCATGGAGTTGGTGTTCGATTACTGTTTGTGGTAAGGGTGCAAATTAAGTGTAAGCAAGCCAATATTTTTAAGAGAGTGTGTCATAGACGTGAATCACAAGGAATTTGCTTTTAAAAATCTTCCGTCGATGTGGCCTCTTAGAGCCAACCTGCTTGTCTAGATTGGAACGTGAAAGTTGTTGGTATAGAGAAGGAATTCTCTCGTGAGGATGCTTACGTCCTATTTATGAGAAGTGGACAGAGGCTGTGATCCCATTAGTTTTGATGGTGTCGTGTGGCAAATCGATAAGAGTGCGTCGAAGGATTAAATGTTTGAGTGCAAGTACTGGTAGGGCATGGTAAGGGCATGTTAATCGAGTAGTGTCGTTCCTTGTGCTTGGTCTTGGGTGAATTGAGTACTTTGATGGGTTGCACGTTAAGTACAAGAGATAGATCTTGGTTCAATGGTGTTAGAGATAAATTTTAGGATTTTGTATTGTTAACATCTAAATGGAGAATAGATTTACGTGTGGTACGAATGTAAAGGAGAGATGTAGAAGCACATGCATGTGTTGACGAATGGAGTAGTTAAAGACTATCTAGAGTTCAATAATCGACTAAGTGTGTGATGTTGTGAATACAAATGAGGTTGATTACGATTGATTTGATGTTAAATAATCGATTGAGAGTCAGAGAATTGATTGTAAAAGATGGGACTACGTAGGTGCGGGTACTATAACGAGCAATGTGGTTTAGATTCATGTAGGTGAGTGTGTACCTATGGGATATTTTAGCTGGGGTGGCACTATTGACTATGTGAATTGGGTATTTGTTTAATCTGTGTGATGTGGGTAGCCCAAGTGGCTCATTAAGCTCATGTGGCAATATTAACCTTAGTGGCTATAACACTTAGATGGTAGTCTCGAGTGTGTGGGATCTTAGTCTTGACAGTAATGTGGCACCTAGAGATTCCACGAAATGAGGATTGTGGATGTGTGGGTTAAGAAGCTGGTAGAGGAACGACATAAAGTGAAGGCTTAGAGGGACGTTTGCAAGTCATGAGAAGAAAATGTGTTCTTTGGAGTTTTCTATGGTTCGAGTGAGTTCCTTTTTAAGGAACCTGATACTTCTTGTCTCAGCTCGGGAATGAGCATTTATTTAGCTTTAGTGGTAGTGTTACCAATTCACGTAGAGTGATGATGCGATTTAGGAGTTCTGTAGTCATCGGTTAATCATGAAGGCTTGAACAAAATGTTGGGTACGAAGTGTGTGAATCCTCGTGAGCGATGTCAAAGTCTGGCTATGTGTGTTGTGGCTTATGGAAGTAGCCCACATTATACGTTTTGAGATAGGGATGAACAAGTTTGCGGCAATTTAAGTGAGAATCTTAGTCCTTATGAACAAAGAGTGGAGCGTGTTTGAAACCAGTTTTGGTTGTAGATTAGTTTCATGCTATGCGATTGATCGCTTGAGTTGGTCACATTCGGTGTGAGTGACGTCTCGATGCCTCGGTGGTGTGATTTGGACCTCAGTCCAACAACCTTTGGTTTAGTGAAACCTCGTTCGCGAAAACAGTCAGTGTGAATGTTTATCTCTCGAAAACACGTTTATGTTGCGATGCGTCATTCTTGGGTGGAAATGCGTTAACGTCTCTATCGTTGGACAACCTTGTGGAGTCTTGTTTGTGGATTGTAGTGGTTGATTGAAGGCGGTTGACTCGAGATCTATTGATGAATTTCGGGGACAAAATTTTCTTAGAGGGGGAGGTTGTAGGAACCCGGTCTATTTTGAGGATTAATGAAAACTTGTTTTGAGACATGCGGTGGAATATGAAAGAATGGTTAATTTTATGAAATTAAATGTTGATTATAATAATGATGGATGACGATAATTGTATGCTTGGTAATTCATGAGAGCAATTATTGTGAGTTCATTAGATGAGTTGTGAGGTGTTTGGCATAAAATTTGAACCTTATATGTATCTTTTCTTGGGAATCATACATTACAGTGACCGCTCGAGTGGTCACTAGTTCGCTCAAGCGGACTGCCGCTAGACAGCCTTTTTAAAAGCGCAAGTGAAGCTTTTTTTTGTCATTATCTCTTCTTCTTCTCTCTCTCTCTCTAGTTCAAACCAAAAATTCTAGAGACCTCTTTGGAGCATTCCTAAGCTCCTCTAGACCTCCTATGGTGGATCTCTTATGCTCTTCTCTTGATCTCGTGCCATGGAAAGGCTGATCTACGCGTTGAAAATTCCCATTGCAACGTTCAGTTGGAGGATTTTGTTATTGGACCTTGCTAGAGATTGGTTCATATGATTTGATCATCCAAGAGGTAGAATATATGACTATCTTTGAACAATTGTTAGATATGACTTGTATATTTCGAATATATATACATGAAAGCAAGAAAGTTATGTTTTCAGAACCCTAGGTCAGGGTTTGATGTTAAAGCATGTTGAATCATGAGTTTATAGATGATTTGTGTTAAATCTATCATGCTAGTAACGTTGAAGAGCCCTTGATTTTATGAATTGGAAAGTTATGGTTTGGTTTGGCTTAAACCTAAAACAATTAGGGTTTTTTGGGTTAGTAAACTCAAATGGTTGAATTGACTTGATTTTTGGTAAATTAGAGGTTGTGTCAACCCATTTGCATATAAATTTCATGAATTTTGAGAAAATGTGAAAATCATGAAATGGTGGGTTGGGGTTCTTGAACAAATCATGCGAATCCTTGTAAAATGTAAGAACCGTGAGATGTTTATTGGGGTTTGAGCTAATTTAACCCGAACATGTGAAATATGTGAAATTGAGAAATTGTCAATGATGTTAACCCTATCTGTGTTGGGTATTGACGAGAGGAACCATGTTGGGTTGGACTCGTGTGTGGAATTCTAGGTACGATAAAATAAAAAGGAGCGATTTTGGGATCCAAGGATCGTTTAAGTGGGCTTGAATAGCTCCTCGATAAAAGACCAAAAAACTGCACAGATTGGGTTCTCTGCCTGCCGGCTAGCAACCGGGAAAGGACTTTAGTCGTGGCGGATTATAGAACTCACCGTTATTTAGTAGGTCTCGCGTTATTTAACAGGCATGGATCTATAAGCTCCTTTGGCGTCGGTTCCTAGAATTTAAATAATGAATTGGTTGGATTTACAAAGCGGCAGTGGACGCATGTGTGTGGGTGCTTGTGTGAACGTTGGGGAACTTGAAACGATTTGAAAATGATAAGGGAATGAAAGAATAAAATGACGGGGTTGTGTATAAGTACGGAGTTGGTTTTCTATGATAAAAACCAATTATGTGATTGGAAAATTGTTGAAAATGAAGTTGGTTTTTGGATAAAATTATATAGTGCATTTTGCATAACCATCCTCGCATATCATGCATTTGTTCATCTTTAGTCTATTTTCTACGAGTCTCGGCTCATATTGTTTAAACACATTTTAAAAGATAAAGAAAAGCATGTAGTCAAATGATAAGAACGGTCGTGGTGATCTCTTAGGTTATTTGATTAGAATTGTATTCTCATTATAATTCTTTTGCTATATTTGAGAACTATATTTCAGTTGGTGGAACCCGTTTTGTAAGGCCCTAAGGCTATGTTTCCATAAATTGTATGCATGAGAGGACACTAGGTATGTATGTTGGGTTTAAGTTCCTTGGTTTTCGTATGGAATTCCATGGTTGAAAATGACAGTTTTTAAGTTTTGCGAAGTTAGAAGTTATTTCAATGTTAAATGTGTGTTTTAACTTCAAGTTTTTGAGTTTTTGATTTATGAAAACCATGTTCAAATGATGAGAAAAATTGGCATTTTTTCAACACTTAGAAAAACTTTCAGGATTTTGGAAAATTTGCTCTTGGGTACCTCACCACTCGAGCGATGGGAAGCCTGCTCGAGCAGACTCTGCTGGGTGGCACATTTTTGAAACTTTATTCTAAAAAGGGTTTTTGTTAGATATCATTTGGGCATCCCTTGGAGCATATATTGGCATATATGGGGGGTTTGTTTTCAAGTGAAAAACTCTATTTTACTTCAATCGTTCATGAAGAAATTGAAAAGTTATGGTGTTTAATTCAAACAAAGTTTGGTTCTAGTGAATCTCTTGACTCAATTTTGGTTTAAAGTCTTTAATTTCGGATTTCTTTACCATTCGTATTGTGGGGTTTTATCGTTACAAATTTGGGGTGTGACAGTGTACTACCATAATGAGTTGGAACAATTATCAAAATAATTACCGATCCCTGTAAACAAAATATATCTACTAAAATATTATGCTCTAATCTTACCGATGGTGTGTCCAATTCCATATAAGACTGTAAACTAAAAACTTATATTATACAAGAACCGATAATCTGGTCTTTTGTGTGTAAGCCGAACTCTACACACCAAATTAAATAATATGTAAAATAAAAGACACACATGCAAATCATTAAACAGATAATGAAAACGCATACATTTTCTCATTAAGATTCTCATAAAATAAAAAAACTAATTTTATTAATAAATAAAATTAAATACCAAAAACCTAAAACTAATTTTTAGTATAAAACACTAATAATCTCCCACTTATACTCATCATTTGGGGGTGTGTATCTCTTTATCCCGACATTGCATGGCGGTGGGGGAGAAGCATGTAAGTGACGGAGTTGAAATGATTGGGCATCCCCGTCACCATAACTCCCTCCAATAAGTTCACCGGTGCATCCTTCGGTGCATCATCACCGTCACCCTCACCGCCACCACCCACCACTACATGTAGTACAACCTCAGCCGATTTACACACCCACGACACCCCCACTTCTGTGAGACCATGTTCTTTTTAATCTTGTAATATATATACTCTCGATGTGTTATATATTGCTTTAGTGTTATAGAAGAACATGTTTCTATATGTTTTATACATGTGTTGGCTTAGTTATGCATGTTGGTTTCAATCTCAGTCCTATTTTGGCATCGTGGAAGAAAAGTTGGAAACTTTTTTGGGCAGGACCACTCGTACGGTCTATCTGGCATGGGTTATATAAAGTGCATGAGTGGCATTGGTTTTTGGACCCAAACTTGTTATACAAGCGTCATTCTCCCACTTTTGAAGGAAAAACCAAACCCTCAGCATTCTCTCTATCTTTTAGCTTGGTTTAGGCTCAGTTCTTAGCATTACGATATTTGATCGTTGATATCCTCATAGTAGGCTTCACATTCGTCTGAAAGGAATCTTGTTTTGACAACTTTGTCTTTTCACCGATGTTTAAAGCTTCGAGTTTTTGACTCTCTACGATAGGATTCTAAACTATCTTGCTTTAAAAGGGCAATACATGTGATTATATGCATTTTTACCATTTTAAAATGCTATAAATGTCAAACTTTTGTGTTTAAACCGTGTTTGGTTGGATAACAAGCATGTTAAGCTTTTTGCATGATTTATTACAAAGTTGATGGACGTATGTGTACGTGATTTGTAAAAGGATGGATTTCGAAAACCGAAAGGATTTATGTAAATGTTGTGAAAACATGGTTTTGGGAGTGTTGGTGCTAACCCCTGGGGTTGAGTCATGGTTTCAACGTGTGGTTGATGAATGAGTGCCTTTAAATGTTATGCATGACTTTGTGTCTCACCAAATATAAACCATGCAAAAAGCTTAACATGCTTGTTATCCAACCAAACATGGTTTAAACACAAAAGTTTGACATTTATAGCATTTTAAAATGGTAAAAATGCATATAATGATGGACGTATGTGTACGTGATTTGCAAAAGGATGGATTTCAAAAACCGAAAGGATTTATGTAAATGTTGTGAAAACATGGTTTTGGGAGTGTTGGTGCTAACCCCTGGGGTTGAGTCA